>WSFP011383377.1:0-29222 GCA_009831015.1 Picea engelmannii
CTTCATGGAAATTATACAACACCTTGAAAGGATTTGTAAAATCCTTATTAAAGTGGGTTTTTATACACTTGTGCAACCTACCTTCACTGACACTCATGCAACCCATGCAAGTATACTTACACACTTAAATATGACTTGTTCAACGCAGTTAAGAAGCATGATCTACCTCAAGGATACCTAGGGTAATATGCAAGAGAAATTATATCTCATAAGGAGTACCTTGTCCTCCCAGGGGTCTCTGTCAAGGTATTGGATCCACAATTCAAACAAGATGCATTTGCATGGAGCTTGGAAATTCTCCATAAATAAGATCCATGGGAAACATTCAGAGAGAGAAAAATTTGTGTAGAATTATCCTATAGGAATGAGATCTAGGACCATCTTGTACTTTGTAATCTCAAAAGTTACTCTCATACATGTTTGAAGTTATTCCATTGAAGAAGTGAGGACATTTTTTCTTCATACACATCATTGTGGTAGAGAGGCCATCAAAGAAGAGTGTTGGAGCACACCTATTTCTATCCATTCTCCCCAGGTACAAATTTCATGTTCTATCCATTGGTAATACATGAGTATTGTTGCTTCACTCAATTTCATTGTTAAATTTTCATGGTTGTAGATCAATTTCTTATTTTTTGTATTTTCATGTATGTTTCTTCATTTCATGTCTATTGCAATGATGCTCATGCAATTGGTTTCACAAAATAAACATTTTTCTATTCTATAATCTTACGACCTAGTTATAGCAAAGGGGACTATTTTCTCACTCTTGTGACAAAACACTCCTAACACTACTTGTAGTATTAATTTTCATAATTGTGATCCTCCTTCAAAGACCTCCAATGTTGTCAATTTTGACTTAATTTATCATATACTTGATAAAGTACATTATTTTGCAAAACATATCTTTCCTCTCATAAATAAAAAACTTTGCACTCTATTTCTCATTTTTCAAAAATAAATCATAATATCATATTGAAAATATAACAGTTAAATTAGGAAGGACTTATGGAAGTAATGCATGCACTATGATTTTTTTGAAACATATTCCACATCAATGTCTACTATGAGTTATACTTTTCATTGAATCAACCCAACAATGTTATAATTGTGGGATTGGATGTTGGTTATACTTTCCATTGAATCAACCCAACAATGTTATAATTGTGGGATTGGATGTTGTTATCTTATAATCTAAGTTAATGTGTTATAATTGTGGGATTGGATGTTGTTTTCTTATAATCTAAGTTAATGTTATGTAATCTTGTTAAGTGAAGACTATTGACAACGATAAATGAGAGAAGACAACTAAATCATCAACTCTAAAATAGTGAGACAAGTGCATTTCAAAATTATTTTTTCACACCAACATCCTTTATAATGAGAATATTTTGATCACTAGTATGATAAAATGCCTAATATATATCAACTTCCCAATCATATTTTTCTATGGAATCACTCCCGTGTATTTAATTACGCAGTTGTAACGTTATCCCCTTTGGAACTTGTAACGTTGTCACCTTTGGAACTCGACAAATTTAGTATGTTTGACTTGTTCAAGAGGGTAACACTTTTGTTATCAAAGAATAACTTTTAAATGCACAACATCATTTAACCGAATAATCAGGGCTTCATTTACATTTTACTATCTACTAATTTCATAGTTTTCCTCCAACATGTCAAAGAATAATGTGAGAGAAATGAAGGTTCACTGCTCTATACTAAAATGTGAATTTACCATCATATAAGACGGTGGGAAATTATAATAAGAAAAATTCATTGTACTCGTTTAGGAAAGTCCACAAACCACACACAAGAGAAACTAAAATTAAAAAACTAAATCAATAGTAATTTAGTAATAAGCAAAAGAAGAAAACTAAAATATGAATATATAGGATATGACATAGTCGATAGATTACCATTTTGAGTGAATAACATTTGATGTAGGCATAGAGATTGGTTTTAATTGCACGACCTTAAATCCAACATAATCATTTCATTATTTGTTGTGTATTCAATGTTTGAAGTCCTTAGTATTATTCAAGACTTTGCAAAATAATTGTATTTACCATGACCTCTAAAATAACTAGATATGCATTATTGGAAAAAATATGAAATCTTAGATGATACATATGAAAGATTATTCAAGACTTTGCAAAATAATTGTATTTACCATGACCTCTAAAATAACTAGATATGCATTATTGGAAAAAATATGAAATCTTAGATGATACATATGAAAGATTGATAACATGTAGATATTCACATTGTATTTCAAAAAATTTATTAGCACAATGGAGGTGAATTCTTTGTTATATATGTTTTTTTTTACAGCTACGTGTTTCAACAGGACATGCCATTGGATGATTTAACTAAAATTGGGTTGTGTAGTGAGAGAAATATCTTTATATAAACTCAATGGTTGTATGAAAAATAATATATTTATCTAGAAGTTCTACAAGGGAACTCTAAGGACCAAGAAACTGTAGCTTTCTTAAGTATTGATCTTGATTATATACATGTATGTATGTATATGTATATATACACATGTATGTATGTATGTATGCATGTATGCATTTGACATATCCTAGCCATATCATATACTGATTTTCTAAAAATGCATTGTATCTATATCAATGCAACTTAGGTGAAAATTGAGACTAAAGTGGAACTTAGGGAACAAACTCTCTTAGAATCCAAGGCCAAAGAATTCTTGGTATAGAGAGTGGGGGTGGGGGGAATAATAGAGAAACTTATTACTATAGTATAGAATAATTTGACACTTCTATCGAGAAACTATATATCTCATGTTCATCTGTAACCTAGACTAACTTAAAGAATGGGTGGAGTGCATTGAGGTACAATGCTTTTTGGACATATGAATGTTAGTATAAGTAGTGGTTGTCGAGTGATCATCCCTCTTAATAGTTGTGACAAGTTGGAAGGAGGGAATTTAAGTCATTCTGATAGAGGTACATTAGAGCATGTAATTCTTGAAGGTAAAAATCTCCTTGATGAATAGAGTTGAACACATCTGATAAGGGTTGTTTGAAGAAGACAAAATGTGAATGCCTAGAATCCTTAAAGAGGCAATGGCATAAAACGATCATATTTAGATCCCAACATTTGGGTTATAGATATCTCAACCCTAAAGATGCAAAATATTAACAAAACTATTGATAATCCTATTGGGTTCATTGGCTATTACCATATACATAGACATGTTGGCAATTTTCTATTTAAATAGATATGGAAAACTCAAGTAGTAAGTCAAACTTGCCAAATTAATACAACTAATAAATTCTAAGACCAATCAAATTTAGTGTATATTTCTTATGTTCTCTGCAAGTAATGATCAATTGCAACTATGATGATCCAAATTACTAAAGGTCATACAAATTGGGCATATACCAACTTTCTTGTACTTATCTCAATTTCTCTACAAAGAATGATTTAATGCAATTGAGATTCGAGAACCACTATAGGAGGGTGGAATAGGCTTACTTTTGTGTATCAAATAGGATTTATCATTTATAATTTTATAAAAGAATAAGAATAATTGTTTGAGTATGGAATAGGCTTACTATGAATTTTTTTGTCATATATGGCACATGCATGGTGACTTTATTTATTCCAAAACCCTATGTCCTCATTTATTCCTCTCTTGTCATTTTTCAGCCTGTTTTTTTCTTATTTTTGGTCGCAAATTCATGCAATCACAATTTCATATATGTAAAAAAGATGCTAAAAGTTAGTATGCAATGCAACATACTAACATCCTAAGAAAAAATGGCAATACAATGTTTATAAATTGTACCTTGAATTAAATGCCTTTGAGAAGTATCACACATTTTAAAATAGAGATTAATGGATGTAGGTTAGCCTTATGAGGTGGATCTACTTCCTTTTATATCAAACTCCAAAGAATATTATACTTCCTTTTATATCAAACTCCAAAGAATATTATATATGGGTAACTCAGAAAACTTATATTAAGTTGAAAAAAATAGTGCATAAACACATGTTTAGACCTACACTGCAAACCATACTCGAGGACAAATCAAACAAAGGATAATGATGACCTTGATATACAATTTAAAAAAGATTTGTAAGTCTAGGGACTTATATTTCCAGTTTAATTCAATCCCATTTGCAAGAAAATTGACTTGAGAAAATAGAAGATAAGCTAAGTACATAATATTTCCTAAAAGCACCAATTTGTATAACAATCTCTAATTTGTATAGCAATCTCTTTGTTGAAATTGCTAATGTGGCAAGCTTTATAGTGACCACCTTGATTAGCACTATCTCTCATACCTGTCAATTCGTTCAAGTCCTTTTTCAATCATTATGGATCAAATCGGTTAAGATGTAAGTAATACTTTGATGAACTTCTTGTAGCAATAACCCTTTTATAACTTGTGTGTCACCATGGGCATTATCACCCATATTTGTCAATTTATTTTCCAACATATTAGCTTTTCATTTGACGTTAGTAAATTGGAAACTATAAAACTAATTCATATTTCTTAGATTTTTTGAATCACATGTTTCAACTTCCAATTGCATAATAAATAACTATTTTAAATATTTGTAACCACGTCATTGATCAATTTTTAATCACCTTCTAGTATGGGATCACAAATATCTAAATTCCTGGTTATAATTGATTCCTCCATATTATCCATGGTATCTCTAAAATTTTGGGCATAAACGAAACTAGATCAAACTAACTATTTCAAATAATTCCTCCAATATCGATATTTCCCTAACCTTTTTACTCACACCAAGATTAAGTTTAAAATATGAATAGCTTAGTGGAGTTGATTTATCTTGAATATTTGGATAATCAATTGGATCTTTTTGCATCACAAATAGTCCATTTTTTGCAATTCCCTTAAACATTAGAATTTTGACATATTACTAACATTACACCAACAACTATAAGCAACAAGATGGTGGAAATGGGTTCAATAAGAGAACTATCAATGTGGAATTTGTTATTAACAACCGTTGAAATTTTGATGACCCACTGATGTTACGCTAACAATAATAGGCATCAAGATGGTGACAATGGGTTCAACAAGAAAACTACAGTTGTTTGAATTCTAACATAGAATAGTCATAATACCGGCATATTATTGTCGTAATACAAAGATTTCAAGAACTCAAAAATATCGTTGTTTCATCACAATGACATCATAGAGTCAACGAAATTCCAAAAAATGATCGTACAATGGATGTCAAATTTCTAACTCCACGTTGTCGCAAACTAGGGATGAAAATGTTGTACTACTAAGAACTTGACATTGCACGAATGAAAAATATTTGTCGCAATACCAACATCCTATCGTTGCAATACAATATTTCAAAAAATAAAAAACAACACGGTTTCATCACAATGACATCAGCCTTCTGAAAATAGTTAATTTTTTTAAGGACACAAATTTTCCATGTGGCACTCATATTTTGTCGAACTTACGACTTAAATAAAATGTTGTTTGGATATCAATGATACATTTGCAATATTTTTCTAATTTTTCTTCCAACATTGTTTGCGATGTATTAACATCAGGACAATGTTGAAATTTGTACCCAAATCTAATAGTTTGATTAGTTCTAGTAGGAATTTTGTATTACTCTTGTCAAGAGAGATTCAAAGTAGTTCTAGTAGGAAGGTTGTATTACTCTTCATAAGAGAAAATCAACTAGTAAGTTAATTGGTAAAAGTAAAGGAATCTCTAGAGGGATGTACTAAAGAGCATAAACATCATTGGAGGAGCTTTCATAAGCATATAGAGAAGTGTTATAGGATCCTAAAGGGTTACCACCTAAGAGGGATTTGGAGCAGAAGATACATTTGTTTCCTTACTCTCTATATCCAAATATTAAGGTGTACAAATAGTGCATCCTAAAAGCAAATGAAGTAAATAAATAGTTGTAGCAACTATTGGAGAAGGGATTAATTAGACCAAGTATCTTACCTTGTGGGTCAACTATCATCATAGTACCCAAGAAGGATGTGACTTGGAGAATTTGTATCCAAATCTAGTAATTTGATCAATTCTAGTAGGAATTTTGTATTACTCTTCTCAAGAGAGACACAAAGTATTCTAGTAGGAAGGTTGTATTACTCTTCTTAAGATAGAATCAATTGGGATATGAATTGGTAAAAGTAAATGCATATCTAGAGGGATGTACTAAAGAGAAAAAACATCAATTGGAGGATATTTTGTAGGAATACAAATAAGTATTATAGGATCCTAAAGGATTACCACCTAAGAGGGAACTAAAGCACAAGATATCAATTTTGTCTTACTCTATGTTTCCAAATATTTAATTGTATAGGAAATGCATCCTGAAAGAAAATGAAGTGAAGAAACAATTGTAGCAGTTATTGGAGTAGGGAGTAATGTTACCAAGCACCTCACCTTGTTGGTCACCTATCATCATAGTACCCAAGAAGGATGGGACTTTGAGAATATTTTTCAACTACAAATATCTCAATAAGATCACCCTAAAATATCAATACCCTTTTCCCAAGATTGATGACTTGCTAAATTAGTTGCAGCATGCAAGTACTTCACCAAGTTGGATCTCAAATCAGAATACCACTAGGTACAAGTAAAATATGAAGAGACCTAGAAGAATACCTTTAAGAAAAGGAAAATTCTATATGAATGGTTATTAATGCCTTTTTATTTAGGTAATGCGCCAAATACATTTATGTGTTTTATGAATGAAGTATTGCATCTCTTTCTAGTTTCACTTGTAATAGTGTAAGTATATTGTAACATACCCAACCACTTTTGTGTCTGCTGAAATGGCGGGGTACTTGGAAATTCCTCAATTGCCAACCATTTAAACATAGATTTGATACCTTATAATTCTCTTACTTTTTATATGGTGAATTATACATGCAATATACCAAGAATGCTCAATCAATTCTCATTAAACATTCATAATATTGCTATGCACATTATTTATTAAGTATACCAACATTTAAAACACAAAATATACAGTATTAACAACATAATAAATCAAAACACTTATCTTTATGAACAATTACACAACTGGTTGCAGACATCGGATGTTCCACCCAACCATAGGCACTGTTGCACTAGTTCTCTCTACAATAGGCCACCCTTGAGCTAGGGTTGTGATCCCACAAGGATGAACTAGATCCTATGGTTGGATATAGTTCATACACACAACTCAATACCCAATATTCTCATAGTAAAATGACTCCTACAACAATTCCAACCACCAAAATATCTTCCCCATCAATATGCACAACCAAATGAATGGGAACCCCTTCTCTACCACGTAGTTCCTTGGTAAATCCTCATCCCCTTTAGGGATCCAACATATATTGGCCAAGAATCTTTGAGCTAGAAGATCCAGGAATTCCAGTTGTAATGGAGTCCTTAATCACAACATTCACACATGCTCATGGGATAATTTCCCACACAATTCACATCATGGGAATTATATCCTTTTGTTACATGCATGGATGCCTAACTCTTAACATAGTTTCCCCTTGAATCATGGAAAAAAATCCCAAAGTGGTTACACCTCCACCACGACTAGAATGTTGGAATTATACAAAACTATGTAGCATGAACCCCATAATACAAAATGATTCCCAACTCCACTAAAACCCAAGGTTAAATATGCATGCTACCAACTAATCACTTGGATATCTAGGAATTCCACCTAAAAACCTTGGGATGCATCCTAAGATTGATATACATTTTTGCATAAATTAAGGTAAATGAAATATGGTTATAATAAAAGTAATGTTATTTTTGGCTTTGGCCCCTCTAAGCCCCCTCACATTCCTCTCTCGTTGAATCATATCCCCCCCATGTTCTCATCCCTCTCGTCTACAAATAGTGATGTTTTTTTATTTTATTAATAGCTTTCGATATATATATTTACATTGCTTGGCCCTCGACTGTCTTGTTTATCTCTCAACCTTGATCACATATATACATTTACATTGCAATTCCAGAGATAAAAAATGGGGTGTTACATAGATAATATCTTGGTTTATAGATCTACTTAAGAAGACTCGTATCTCACATCTTATGTAGGTGTTAGAGACCCTAAAAAACAATTAACTACTGACAAACCTTAAGAAATGTGAATTTTATCAATAGTTGTTGGTGTTTTTGGGGTATGTGATTAGTGGAGGGGAACTTAAGATAAATCTCGTAAATATGGAGGCCATCATCAAATGGCCAAATCCTACCAATATCATTGAAGTTAGGATCTTTGTGGGGAAAATATAGTGGCTATGGAAGATTATACCATCCTTTTCAACTATGGTTGCACCACTCCATGCCATAACAACCATTAACAAGAGTTTATAATGGGGAAATAATCATCAGAAAACTTTTGATGAAATGAAATGAAAGACCAATCAAGCACCATATATTCCATTTCCCAGTTTGCAGTGGCCTTTTGAAGTGGAGATAGATGCAAGTGGATATTCTATGGAATCAGTCTTGATGCAGGGAGGTATGCTTGTATGCTATCATTATGAAATGTTTCATGGTGGAGTCCTAAACTACCCTACATATGAAAAGAAACTCTATGCTCTGTCACGGAGACCATCATCCATATCGATCACCAGCCATTGCGCCATTTACAGTACTAGAGTAAGCATCAAATAGCCAAACACTACAAGTGGATGGGGTTTTTACAAATATTTCATATAATCATCAAATTTAAGAAGGGTGGAGTGAATAAATTAGCATACATGTTCTCAAGGCCACCCACATCCAAGATCACAAATTTGGGAACTCTTATGCACATGGGGCCTTTTACACATGATGCATACACAGAGAAATACAAAGAAGATGAGGACTTTGAATAGGTTTCAATAGCTACAAGGCCAATTTCATATATAATAAGGTGATATTAATATTGACTATCATCTCTAGGATAGGTTTCTCTACAATCTAGACAAGCTCTATGTTTCTAAATATGAGACATTACAACTTATTAGAGAGGGATATAATGCAATGTGTAGCTAGGTTTATTAGAGGGTGCATAATTTTTTGTACCGACAGGACTAATAATGGAAAGAAAGAGTTATACCATCCTTCATGGGTACCTACTAGACCATGAGAGAACATATACATGGATTTTGTGTGTGGTTTGCAAATAACAAGAAAGGGGTGTGTCTATTTGTTTGTGGTAGTTGAAAAGTTTCGTAATATGTTCATTCTCATGCATTGTAACAAGACCATATGGGGAAATATGAAACAAACATGTTTTTTGAAAAGGTTTTGGTGCACTTTGGGATATCAAGGAGCATCATCTCAGATAGAGAAACCAAATTTCTTGGTTCCTTTTCTACTACACTTTGAGATAACGTGGACACCAAGTTGAATAAATCCACAACTTTCCATCCATAGAGGGATGGGAAAATAGAAGTAGTGAACAAGACATTGATTAATATTTTAAGGGGTTACAATAAAAAACATCTAAGGACTTGGGATGAAAATGTTATTTATACTCAACACTCTTATAATAGAGAAGTGCATACTTATACTTGTAAGTCCCCTTTTGAATCTTGCTTTGGGTATTTTCCATATTTTCCCTTATATGTTATATATGGGAAATACAGAGTGGGAGAAAACACCACAAGAAAAACATTGAAGGCTGAAAAAATTATTGAAAAAATCATATAGATTCATTTTCAAGTACAAGAGACATTTAAGAAGTCACAAGAAAAGTACAACGCTCGATGTGATCAACATAGAATTGAGAAATCATTCAAGGTGGGAGACAAAATTTGGTTGCATCTAAACAAATAAGGCTATATTGTCTTGATAAGAAGATCAAGGCTCTATGGTATGGTTATTTTGAAGTGTTGGAGAATATGGGTGATAATGCCTACAAACTTAGTGTAACTCTATATATGCATATTTACTCAATAGTGAATGTCGAGAATTTGAAACTCTATGAGTGTTCTATGTTGAACTAGGAAATTCATGAGCAAGTCTTACTTGCCACAAAGGACTTAGCACCAACATATCAGGTAAAGTTAGTAAAAGATACAATTTTGCAGAAGAAGTCCAAAACAACCAAACAATGGCAACATGAACTCTCACAAGTTGGGTTGAAAGGACAAGTCTCAGGCAAGGCCAAATAGTACTCCAAGGAGAAGGTAGAGGAAAAATTTCCACACATCCTTTGGTAAAAGTTTTCGAAGACCAAAAGACTCCATAAATGAGGATGTATGATCATAAATGGATCATTATATATTTCCCCCTCTATTTTGGTACTTTATGGGTGGAAAAATTGGAGTTATTGGCTTGTAGGATGGATTTTAGGGGAAAGTCTCATTTTGGTGTTTTGGGATAGAAAAACTTCCAAAGATTAATTAAGGCCTTAAAGGATTTAGTTTGGGGTCAAATTTTTGTGCCAAAGTTCACAACCTCTTGGCATTGTTCTAAAAATTGGAAGCTTTCCAATGAACCAAACATCACCTCAAATGAAATTTGTATGATGAAGCCTCTCACAAATTGACCTATCTTGTTGACCACCATGACATTGAATGGATGCCACATCCACTTCCATATTACTCACACATGTGGAGCTAGTCAGGTGTCGAGTGTTAATCCCTAGATATTTAGTTATTACATTTCTATTTTTATATTAGTGTTGTCATTATTGGTCAATTATGCCCTTTAATGGTCAGTTAGACCCTTTAAGTGTAATTGTGCCCTATGTCTTCTATATATACCAAGGAGACCTAGTTTTAGAGATCATCTCATCTTATGCATTTGTTATATGGTAATAGGAGGTTTCCCTCTCGAAGGGGCATCTCTTTCATTCTTCTCTCTCATTTTCAAGGTGTGGAGTTACTGCTCTTTATAATTCTATGTCATTTGTGTGTTCAATGCATAACATTTGGAATTAGAGCATAATATCCTTTGGTTTATCTCATTCAAACAAGTCATCTTTGTATTTTCATGATATTTGTTTTTTTTTTTGGTGGGGGTGGGGTGGGTTTAGATAGTTAAATTTTTGGGAGTTTGATGAGACATAGTGAAGTACCTATGGAAAATATTTCAATTTCTAATTCACTACACTTTTGGAAATACAACCTGTGGAAATTGGGGTTTTTCACTAGTATTGAAACTAGTCTCAAACAAGTGTTTTTGGTAAAATAGTCATATTTGAAGCTAGCAAAGTCCAAATTCAATGCCACCAATTCCATTGGAAAGAAGACAACCCATAGTATTTCAAGTCCAAAATTTAGAAGTAAATTTGGAAAAAAAAAACATGTGGCATCTCATACAAGTTTGCATTTTTGAAAGAGACAAAAACAAAAAGTTTAGGGAAAATTACCATAACTTTCTCTTGACACGTCATAATTTGGTCAAACTTGTGGCATTGCAAAAAAAAACATATTAGGCTACTACATGTCAAAATTTAATACTTACATGGGAAACAAATTCAAATATACTTGAGGAGAAAGTTTGGCCAACAAAACAATCTACAAACCAGGGTTTTTAAAGGTACGCTAACTTGAAATTAGCATAACTTTTGATTGAAAAATCTATTTTTCATGATTAAAAAACTACGATAAAGAGAAAAAAAGGAGTATTATTATTTTCTCACATGGAAAAGAATTGTGCAAAAAAAATACACTTGTTACACCTTTAGAGAACTCATACATGAATCCTGAAGAATGTAAAGACATAAGAAACCATGCATTCCAATCGAAGAACCAACTTAATGACATGGGTGATAATGTGTTGAAAATGGTTGATTTGGTACGTTCACAAGAAATACTTAAAAGGGAAATTGAAAATAAAATGGATGAAAAGATGGAATGATTATAAAATTCTATGGAATCCATTCTCTTACATGCCTTAGATGAGAGGTTCTATTAAAACAATGTTGTGACCCAAGGAAATCATGAATATAAGGAGAACCAAATTTTCAAACCCCCATATCATATGGGGAATATTTTACCACATTTGGATAACATGAGGATTGAGTCTTAGAATCATGATCATTCATCACTCCAAAATATACATCATTGGAGTTTCAAATCAATACCATGGAACTACTTAATTCCCAAGATCAATATGAGGAAGTTTGATGATAAATATCCTATAACATGGATATTCCAAACGAAACAATTCTTTAATATACAACAAGTTCCAACTATACAAAATGTAACTCTTTCATTCTTGTATTTAGACCATGTTTTCTGGTACAAATGGTTTTTTGAATTAACAAAAGATTCCATTGTCTCTTGATTCATTTTTATAGATAAACTAATAGCACTTTATGGGGATATTAAAAGAAACATATTTTTATTCAATTGATAAATCTTCAGCAAAGAGATCCAATTACAAAGCACATTCAACAATTTCAAAAGTTGAGTCTCAAAGTAAAGAAAATTTGAGAGGATAATTTGTTATATCTTTTTATGGGAAATTTAAAGGAGAGTGATCAACATGAAGTGCATCTCTGGGAAGTGTTACACCTCAAAATTACTCACTTCGATAGTGTCGCAAGTGTCGTCATTACAAGTCTTGTAAGTGTCGCATATTGTCTGCAAGTGTCAAAAACCGTATGCTGCCATATTACCTATGTTGTGCCCCTAATGACATCATGAAGACACTTAAGACACCTCAAAGGATAGTTTGGAAGAAGAGAAATCACTTGAAAGGAAGTACAAGCCTTTTGACATTGAGAAAATCACTAAAAAAATGATTTTTGGAAAGGAGCACTCCCCTACCCACTGTTAGGGAGAGTTGGCGCACCCTGAGCCTCTTTGGGGAGTGTTTGAGCGCTTTGTACACCCCTTTGGGGGAGTGATACCCTCTTTTGAGAAAATTCTGGGTTTTTTGACACAAATTAGGGAAGAATCCCTCAATTCCTGAAGGTAGTTAGTTTCGAATAGATGGTTAAGGAATGATCTTAGGGTAGATACTCAACTGAAGGAGAGGAATCCTCAACTTATCCCAAAGATCTCTCAAGTGGTTGAGCCTCTCCAAAGTTATATAAGGAGGCCTTCTCATGGTGAAAGACACAAGAGAGACTAGATATTGATACCAAAATTATGATCCTATAAGTGGTATTGACAGACAATGGAAATTTGGAATTACATCAAACTTATGATCTCATGAGTGAGATTCCATCAAAGCAATAAATGGAGATTGATTGAGCAAAGGGGTTGGAAAAGGAGAACTGGAAGAGGCTGTTGCACCTTCATTCAAAGGATTGTAAGTACTTTTACTTGTTCTCATTAATATAATCAATGCTTGGCCTGTTTCTTTCAAACTTGTACTTGTTCCATATGAGTTTGTCTGTAGTATATGGATCTATGATTGAGCTAATCTCAGTAGAGTAGGAAGTCCATTGTATCTTTGTTTTTCCTACATAACCTATCAGGGAGCTCAGGATCGAAGCTCAGCTAGGACTTTGCAAGGACAAACATCATTCATAAGGTACATATCTTTCTCCTTCTCTTTCATTCATTAGCTTGATTAGATATAAAAGGAAGTCAGTGTCCATGTTAAGTAATTTCTGTCTTGGCCTTACGAGTCTAGAGACCAAGAGGGAATCCACTTGTCCGCAGGGGGATTCACCTACAATAGAAATTGGCGACTCCACTGGGGAGGAGCTCTGATTTGTATCCTTTCCTAGATCTTGTTTTGGACCTTTTCCCATTGATTTTATCTTCTCCATATTGTCATGTTGATTCTTAGATTGGTTTGATTGCCTCATTATGTGATCAGGATCACCCTGATTGACTGAATTTCCTTCATATTTTGGGATTTTGGACATTTTTCTGAGTTTTTGGAGCAGAGCGCTCCCCCCTTATTGGTTTCAAAGCACTAGTACTCCCCTGTAGCCTTACACAGAGTGATGGAACGCTCTGGTGCCCCTTACACTAGAGAGCTACCCCATTTTTGTGAGAAATTCTCCAAAATTTGCATCTTCTGAAGCTATTTATTGGTTTTGGATTTGGATCAGGGTCGCATAGTCTTAGTCCATATTGATATTGGCTTTCAAACACCCTTATTTCTGATAATTCATCCTCTTTTTTTTGGATTTTTTGACATTTGTCCTTACTTTGCAATTTGTCCTTCACAAATTGGAGTCAATTTGTCGTTTTCTTCTTGTTTATCTGAATGAGTGAAAACTTTGTAAGGGGTTTCAAAGGTCTTTTGTACTTTTCTTTCTGATATTTGAGTCATCTTGTCCAATCTCTTTCTCCTTCCTTTTTATTTTTTGGCTTTTTATTTCTTGTTTGATCATAACAAGGGTGTCTTTTGGTTTATGTGAAGTTTGCTTCCAGATTGCTTAAATCTCACAACTCTTGAAGTCCAATTAGCATAAGAAGCTTTACATCTACTGGTTATCAATCACACAATTTTTTTTTAGCATTGCATTGGATTCCTTTTTGAGGAATATTGCATGAGGTCATTGCATCTTAGTGTTTTACAGTGAAAAGGAAAATCCTTCTCCTTCCCTTAATTAGACATTCATTGAAAGAAAAGATTGCTTATCATTTCTTATGCATATTTTGGGAACTGAGTCATAATATCATTAGTTTTCACTCTCATACACCTCTGAGTAAACAACAACCACTAAAATCAATGCTTACCTAAAATTTATCATACTTTTTACATCTTTGTTAACAAACCTACATTAGTTTAAGGTGTAGGGCTTTGGAACAGGTTGAGATGATAACTTTCCAAAGCTATCAAACAAACTTAGCATCTTGCGATAGGGAGAGCAAATACAATTGTTGTATAGGCTTTTTGGGATCCCCCTCTCACACAAGGTTTACGGACGAGGTCGCATTCGGGTGAGTTACATATATTATCCCTCCATGGTTCAACTGTTTGTAGTGGTCAGATCGTATATTGGGGGTCACTTGAAGGTATACCCATGATTATGTGTGGGAGCCTCTCGAGTTCATTTCAGACTTGTTATCCCACCCATACATTCAGATTAGACTGTCAACTGTACCCGCCTAGGGGTTGATTGTGAATTGGTGACCTTAGTATCCATAATCTTTAGGGTCCCACACAAGGTGGCGGTGAAGGGAAGTCTCACTGTACCTGGAACAGACGCTAGTCAAACTCACTCGAGCTCCTTGGAGGGTAAATCCAAAATTACTGCATGGAAGCTTGCACCAAGGCGTAAGTCCATTAAGCATGTCGCCAACGCAACTGATCCCCCTTCTCTATCCCCACCTCTTCCTATTTTGATCTCGCGACGTTGGATTTCATCACCAACTAGTGGTTTCATTGTGGGAAGGTTTGTTTTATTGTTTGCTTCTCAGATTCATAGCGTGTGTTGGTTGTGTTACTTAGTGGACCTTAGGTCACGTTAGTGTTAATGGAATCCAATCCTGAGAGTACCAATGGAGGAACCCCTTCACCTGGGGAACCTTATACCTTTCCTTTTTTTGGAAACTTTGGTCCTCTGTACATTGCAACACTGAGTCTTTCAGGACTCACCATCGGATTACCGGTTTGGTTGTTCCCCACTCCGGTGATCTCGAATCCTCCCAATGTTTCAACTGCACCTAATACTTTAGATGTCAGTACACCACCCACACATCAACCTCACATCGAATTTTCACCTTCTTCGCCCATTAAGTCTCCTTCCTTTTCTCCTTCTTCGTCTAGTGAGAGCTCTAAAGAAAGTAATTGGGTTGATCAGAAGAAGAAGAAACAAAAAGAGAAGAAGAAGAAGAGCCTGAAAAGGACCAAGGCTCCAACAACATTAGATGCTGAATCCCAACAACCAACTACTGTTAATAGTACTGGGAGTGTTGATGAGGTCAACAAGATTAAAATGAAGAATTCAAAACCCAAATTCCCTTGCAGTCTTTATAAGGGTGACCAATTTCCAAGGGATTTCCCTTGTATTCCCAAGGTCTTAGAAATGTGGTCCTCCATGTCATCGGCCTTTGCTGGACATGCCGGTGATACCCCGTCAACTAGTGACGTCAAGGTTGGTAAGAAGAAGAAAACTATCAAATTCCCTTGTATGTTATGCAAAGGTGATCATTATTCTCACCTTTGTCCTCGTATGGACGAGGCTTATTCTCTTTTGGAAAAAATTCAACTTCCAAAAGGTTATCGTAAGATTTCCTCCAACCCATCATTAATTGATGGACTGATCAATCCGGTTCCATCCCCGGTCAATTCGGTTGATCAGGTGGTCAATCTAGTTTCATCCTCGGTTGAACCACTCACCAAAGTAGCTGATATGGTTCTGTCATTGATCATCCCTACTCTTCATCAAAAGAGTGTAACCCAAGTAGTCAATCTAGTTCTGTCTTCGGTCGATCCCACTCTCCCATTAGAGAGTGACACCAAAGCAGTCGATACATTTCCACCCGTCGACCCTATTCTGCCCTTGGAGAATGAAACCCAAGTGGTCGATCTGGTTCTGTCATCGGTCGATCCAACTCCTCCTTTGACGAGTGCCAAAGTGGCTGATCCAGTCTCTTCCTTGGTTAGTCCCACTCTTCCTCTGAAGAGTGCCTGTGTGGTCGATTCGATCCCATCATCGGTCGATCCTACTCTCCCTCTAGAGAGTAAATCCGATACTGCCCACATTTTTCTCGTTGATACATAATCTACCATGCTAGGGGGAATTCCTCATTCTCCTGTGAAACCCCCTCCAAGTAATGAGGCCATCCTTTTTGATTGGGGTGCACTAACTGGACCTTGTCTTCCCTCTCACATTCCTTTCCAGATTACAGTACAGGTTTGTGGTCTGGACGTTCCTCAAACATTGATAGATGAAGGTGTTTCCATTAGTATTTTGTCCTATGTTGCTTGGCATGCTTTGCGCTGTCTCCATCTTGTGCCAGTTATACAAAATCTATTATCTTTTAACAGAAGAACTAGTCAACCTTTAGGGACCCTTCCTCAATTTTCGATAACTTTGGGAGGGAAAACTATCTTTATTGATGTCATGGTAGTCCGAGACCCCTTGGATTTTTCTTTACTCCTTGGGTGGGATTATGTCTATGCCATGAAAGCTATTGTGTCCACTCTTTTTCGTGTGATATATTTCCCACACGATGGAAGAATGGTGACTATTGATCAAATTTCATTCATCGATCCTAACTGGATTACCTCCCTGAATGGTTCTTATATGATGACAGTATAGCCCCCGCCGCATGTCAATTATGTGGCGTTATCTCCCATGACTTCAACTTTAGACGATTTGGATCTAGTAATTGACATGGTGATTTCTTCGGTAGGGATATTGGAGCCTGATCTCCTTACCCCTGTCACGACCCTCGACATGTGTTCCTTCCAGAGTAATTTTCTTCAATCCAGTGAAGATCTCTTGGAATCCATGACCGAGTTTTGTCCCTTGACATGGCGTCGTTCCAGAGCGTTTTTCTCTTGGAAGCCATGATCAAGAAAATTTCACCAGCATGGTTTCTCTTCTTTGTGGCAAGCTCATTAAAAAATGAAACAAATTTTACGAGCATAGTTTCTTTTCTCTATAGCAAGCTCATTAAAAAATGAAACAGAGGCCACAAGAATATTTTTTATCTCTATGGCAAGCTCGTTAAAAAATGAAATAGAGGTCATGAGCATAGTTTCTCTTCTCTATAGCAAGATCGTTAAAAAATGAAACAACAATCTGAGGATTGCACCCAGAGCCCTGAGCATTGTTCTTTTTTTGTGTCAAGCTCGTTAAAAAATGAAACAGTCACCTCTCTTGAACCTTCTTTTCATCCACTCTTATCCTTTTTCTCCGTCTAGTGGAGGAATTGGTGAAAACCTCAAAGTCGGTGAATGAATTGAAGCTTGGAGGGCATGTCTCCAACATTTGATGATCATTCTGGAGTTAATCCACTAGCTTTTAAGCTGGGGGAATACTGAGTTTGGTCTTTGTTCTTTCTCATGCTCAAAAAAACATGAGAATGTAACCGAGTAGAATTTTATCACCTTTTTGGACTCTCATGGATAAATGAAAAAGGAACCCTTTGGAGTCATCTTTGAGCTCTTTTCAGACTCTCTAAACATGAAAATATTTCCGAGTGATCTTGCTTCCTTTCCCACTCGTTAAAAGGTTTGAAAGGGCATCTTTCAAGTGATAATTTATCTCTTTTTCGGCCTTGTAAGACTAATATTACGAAAAAGGACAACATTGGAGTCGTCTTTAAGTTGTTTTCAAACTCTCTAAATATGAAAAACCATCGATTTTACCTTCTCTGGACTCGTTAAACGATCATACATTGAAGGGCCCATATGGGATCGAACCCTTACTTCTTCCAGTTCATTAAAAAAAGGAAGAGGGACTTACAGAAGGTGAGTTATATTGAGCATGTGTTACCCTTCTCGAGCTCGTTAAATTAAAAAGAGGTACTCGTCTATCTGGATGGGGGAAAAATTGAAAGAAGCAAGCCAAGATGTTTTTTGAGAACACTACCAGTAACTCTTACGGTCGCCCTTGAACACGACACTTTGTCTTTTCATGCATTTTAATCCATTGAACCTCTGCATTGAGCCAATCCTCTAAGTTTCTTTTACTCCTTTGGGTCACCTGACAAAAGTCATAACATCCATTACATTATCAAATTTTGGTCCATGTCATGTTTCTACTGCCGTGCTTCAGTGTTCAAGGGAAGTATCTGCCTTGAGAGTCAACCATCACAAATATATTATTTCAATACCCATGTTAGTCCATGTTCATTTGATCTACCAATTAAATCTCTTGTCAGTTTCGTGTCGTTGATGGGGGATACATCAAGGCCTTCCTTCGACTAGTCTATTCCTGTCAACTTCAACACATTATACAGGAACTAGACTTAGAAACCAATTAGTACCTTGGGACCTGCATGCCTCCTCATGTATGACAATGGTTTTACATCATTGACCTCTGATTGGATGATTCCACGAATGTTCGACTTCAACTCATCTATTCACATTCGTCGGAATGTACTAGAGTACCTTGGGAATCATTGACATCAATGGTGATTTACCTCGCGCTTGTTAACGGTTTACATCATTGACCGATAATCAAGTGGTTTCTATCATGTTCGACATCAGGACATCTATTCACATGGTTAGATTCATACTACATCGGGATCGGTAATAAGACCCTGGGTTGAGTCATCACTCTTATGCATACTTTGCCCAAGTTGCGAAGGACTTCTTTTGAACTATGACACATATACTGTTACATAGATCCACTTTGTATTGGTCATGGCTATGTCTTGTCATCTCATAGATCCACTGTGTATTCTTTGTGGCTACGATCAGTTCAGGTCATAGGATTATAGATCCACATTGTATCTGCAGTGGCTATACCACTTTGTCAATATAATTATGGATCTGCAGTGTGTTTTATGGCGGCCATACCTAAAAATTATTTATCACTCAAGCATAGGTATGCCTGCCTTGGGTTTGAAACATGTCATAATATTTGTTTGATGGTTGTGTGCATATTTTTCCGGTTTCTCTGTGTCCATACCCTTGCTTGAAAAGTCTACAAAGTATTTCAGTCATCATCGTCTTCTAACTTCATACTTTGGGGGGCAATATGTTACACCTCAAAATTACTCACTTCGATAGTGTCGCAAGTGTCGTCATTACAAGTGTTGTAAGTGTCGCATCTTGTCTGCAAGTGTCACATATTGACTATAAGTGTTGCAAGTGTCAAAAACAATATGCTGCCATAATTCCTATGTCGTGCCCCTAACGACATCATGAAGACACTTAAGACACCTCAAAGGATAGTTTGGAAGAAGAGAAATCACTTGAAAGGAAGTGCAAGCCTTTTGACATTGATAAAATCACTAAAAAATTGATTTTTGGAGAGGAACACTCCCCTACCCACTATTAGGGAGAACTGGCGCAACCTGAGCCTCTTTGGGGAGTGTTTGAGTGCTCTTTACACCCATTTGGGGGAGCGCTACCCTCTTTTGAGAAAATTATGGGTTTGTTGAGGCAAATTAGGGAAGAATCCCTCAATTCCTGAAGGTAGTTGGATTCGAATAGATGTTCAAGGCATGATCTTAGGGGAGTTCCTCAACTGAAGGAGAGGAATCCTCAACTTATCCCAAATATATCTCAAGTGGTTGAGCCTCTCCAAGGTTATATAAGGAGGCCTTCTCATGGTGAAAGACACAAGAGATACTAGAGATTGATACCAAACTTATGATCCTATAAGTGGTATTAACAGACAATGGAAATTTGGAATTACATCAAACTTATGATCTCATGAGTGAGATTCCATCAAAGCAATCAATGGATATTGATTGAGAAAAGGGGTTGGACAAGGAGAATTGGAAGATATTGCTGCACCTTCATTCAAAGGATTGTAAGTACTTTTACTTGTTCTCATTAATATAATCAATGCTTGGCCTGTTTCTTTCAAACTTTTACTTGTTCCATATGAGTTTGTCTGCAGTAGATGGATCTATGATTGAGATAATATCAGTAGAGTAGGAAGCCCATTGTATATTTGTTTGTCCTACATGACCTATCAGGGAGCTCAGGATTGAAGCTCATCTAGGACTTTGCAAGGACAAACGTCATTCATAAGGTACATGTCCTTCTCCTTCTCTTTCATTCATTAGCTTGATTAGATATAAAAGGAAGTCGGTGTCCATGTTAAGCACTTTTTGTCTTTACCTTAGGAGTCTAGAGACCAAGAGGGAATCCACTTGTCCGCAGGGGGATTCACCTACAACAGGAAGCTAAATCCTTGGAGCATTCTTTTAGTGCGGTAAGGAAAGTTGAAAGTAAAAATATGGTTATTAGAAGGGTTTCCACTAACAATTATAAAGAATCCCATGTTCATTCTCGTAACATCACTCAGCCTACAAGGTTGACACATCGGTAAATGGACGAAATAAGATAAAAGTGACTATGTTTCAATTGTGACAACAAGTGCAATAAGGGGCATAAGTTTGGTGAGAGGAAATTATTGTACATAGATTGTGAAGAGAAAGAAAATCAAGAGCTAGAACCATTGTAAGATTTAAAACTAGAAGAGACTACTCCAAACATAGTCTTGCCATGTGTTGGATATTATTAACACTCCTCAAACTCTCAATATAGGAGATATGAAAAAGAAAAATGTAACAATGTTGATAGATTGTTGTATCATATGTAATTTCATTAATTACAAACTAGCCAAACTTCTGAATTTATTTATATATCCAACACTAGAGTTTCAAGTAATGATTGTAGATGGGGGCACCATAAATTGTTCAGGGAAGTGTCATAGTATTAAGCTCACTGTGGGGGATTATTTATCGGATATTCCAATAATTATAGTCCAAATGGGTGGTATTGATGTTGTATTAGGGGTCCAATGGTTGTAATCATTGGGAACAATGACTCTTAATTTCTAGGAACTTTTCATAAGATTTTCCTTGGAAGGAAAGGAGATTGAACTCAGAGGTATTTGAGAGAAACCCTCCAAAGTGATAAACTCTAACAACATAACAAAATTTCTAAAAATATGACACCATGGTGTAATTGCACAATTGTACTAACTAGATGTTAAAACATTTAGACCCTCTATTCCTGTGGATCTCCAAAATGTTGTCAATAATCTTTCTAAGGTATTTGCCGAGATACCTAAAGGTATTCCACCCACTTGATATTATGACCATGTTATTCATTTCAAGTGAGAAGTGTACCACCTAACATTAGACATTACAATACCCATATACAAAAAAGAGTGAGATTGAGTGTATGGTTCAAGAAATGTTAGAGGTTAGCATCATTCAACCTAGCCAAAATTATGTCTCTTCACCAATGGTGATGGTTTACAAAAACAAAAGTTCATGGCATATGTGTCCAAATTATAAATATCTCAACAAAATG
Organism: Picea engelmannii; assembly: GCA_009831015.1. NCBI lineage: Eukaryota > Viridiplantae > Streptophyta > Pinopsida > Pinales > Pinaceae > Picea > Picea engelmannii. Next base: position 21,867 of record WSFP011383377.1, read on the forward strand.
ACCATTAAAGAGCTCAAATCAGAACAAGACAATAAGACATCCTCAAAACAACCTTTTAAACACATAACTTTATGAGTTTTTGGTGATGCCATTTGGCCTTACTAATGCACCATCCACATTTAAAAGCTTGATGTACTTCACATGTCCCGGGAATTCACATGTCATCATCATGAAATGATACAAGTCTTAGATAAGTAAGAATAAACAATGCACTAGAACAACCTTGTTGAAATTTTTTTACTTCGACAACATCTAGGGTTCCTCAAATAATGTGATATCTCCCACTAGTAAATCTTTAACCCTTTCTCCTCTTACTAATACTATAGAATGTTCTTATTCTCAAATTTGTTTTTGCTCAAACTTTTGCCCAGGAGGAAAATTCCTACCTCAATGGGAGATCCTAGAGGCAACTCTCAGGTAAGCCACCCACTATCACCTCGATGGCCTTGCCCAACACTAGGGGGGGATTTCTATGATCAATCTAGATAAAATTGTTGTAGAAGTGGGAGACAAATTTACTTAGATTGGTTATGAATTATTAATCAAACAACCGGATTTTTCCTTAAGATGTGATATTTAAAGTACATAAAAGGGTTGCTTGATTAACAAGGACTTAACACAAGATCCAATCAAATTGTGAGTTAAACATATACTTGTTAATGGAAGTGTTGGAAATAACTCAAATGAGTATGACAATATTAAATTACCAATTATGACCAAATTTCACTGAATGATAAGTTCACCATGTATCATCCAAGGATATAGAAGTAACCAACAAGTGTGATCAATAATGAAGATCAATATTTGGATATTGCAACATTCCACCAAGTTACATGTATTCAAATGGTTAAGGATACTTAAATATTAAATTTAAAAATCCACAATAGGAGGTGTGATCAATAATGAAGATCAATGTTTGGATATTGCAACATTCCACAAGTTACATGTATTCAAATGGTTAAGGATACTTAAATATTAGATAAGAAAATACACAATAGGTTTCTAATTATTAGAGTACAAAGGTCTTTGAGTCTAAAAAGTGCCATCCATTAACATCATCACATTTAAAAAAAATGTTATGTACTAAACCATCATTCAAACATTGAAATAATACTTATAATAATAGCACACTTAATGAACTATGAAGTGGTTTGTGAATTTGTTGCTATAAATCCCATAATGCTAAATTACTAAAAGTGTATGTTAGAAAATGGTGGCATCAACACTATATCAATTTAGTTTCACAAACCGTGAATGGTAAGAGATCTGAAATAAGCATACTCAATGAGAATTATGTCATCACCATTCATAAAATTGTTAGAGGTTGTTTCATTGAGTTATGCATGTGTTTACGAACACTTTAAGATCTATTGATCATATTCTTTATGTTAATAATGATCAATGCGAGAGTTCTAAGATTACCAATAGATTAAAATGGAATCCCACATGAGATTATTAAGTTTTCAACTTATGAAATGATGCAAATGCCATGTGCGTTATTGTCCATAAACCATCATTAATTTTTTTGTGATTATAACAATTAAAACTTAGCCATAACAATGATGAATTAAATTACCCAAATTTAAGTATGTTAGTAGCAAATTAGGACAAAAATGATTTCTCAAAGTAAACCAGACTTCTATCAAATCCTTAAGTACAAAGTTTAAACCAACGATTTCCAAATGGAGTGTTGGCTTCTTAAGCAAGTTATTCAAGCATATTAAACATCGTTCTGACCATTAGATGTGTTTAAAGTATGTGATAAGTGAAATATCTCAAGATATATAATCACAACAACAATTTCCAGCATGAAGCATGAGGCATCAAGCCCTTAAAACAACACGTTTGGGCATATTTTGCATCAGTTAGTTCTTAGGTGCATTTGGAAAACGAGTCAAATAAGATATTTAAAAACATACATTACATGCCCATGTATTTCAACAAAGTGAAATCAAGACTTCAACATATCATGCATCACTTAGATCATTAAAGATATTTTCATAAATAAAGTTTTATTAATCAAATTTTAAGCACATATTTACTTCAATTAAGTGAGTCTAACTTCCTAATTCAACAAAAGTATGGTGATCTTGGAAAGCTTCTCTTAATGCTTTTTGAGCACATAAATAAAATTCTAAAGAATCACAAGTAATCACTTACCCTCTTAAGGTCCGATAGACCAATTAGGTCTTAGTGGACGTTAATCATCATCAATAAGTCGTTTCATTGTGTATTGCATCAATTCTCCAATAAAGTGAGCCATTAATGTTGATTTAGTAAGTTGTTTCATCATGTATTGCATCAATTCATTGTATTCAAGAGTTTAGATTATTAATTACATAAAATGTTGGATTAATAAAGTGTAAAATGGATTAAAACCCTCATCCAATGAGGCAATCCAAATAATAGTCTTAATAGTCATGAAACCCTCAAACATTAAGTTGTTAGACTATTATATTAAGAGTGATAAGTATAATCGAACGAGGATAAAGCAAAATGTTTAGGATCCTTTAAGTCACAACTCACAATCAATTACTTTCTAGCACCATGAAAGATCATTGAGTAAATCTAGAACCATAAAATTATCGATATGTGAAGCATCGTTTAATCTACTTCTTGTGAAATCATTAGATCCATCAAAACTATGAAATTTAAGTGACTAGATATAGATATAATAGAGGAATGAAAAATGTTTAATGATTAACATGAAAAATGAACGATGTTGTAAGTAAAGTTCAAGTGTAGATTCATAAGTTAATCCCAAGAAACTTGAATCATGCAACCTAGATCTAGGAATGTAAACATTAAAACCCTAGATTGCTAGTGTTGGGTTGTTATATTCTTTGCAGTGAAAGTTGAGTCGAGGTGGAATGATTGGAAGAGAAATTTGATGTTGAACTATTCAACCATGCCAAGCCAAAATCAAAGTGATCGACAACAAGTTAAAGAAGTCGACCAACAAGAGGTCGACGTGCGATCATATGGAAACTGGCTGAAGACCAAATGACAGTCGACTGGTAAACTGACTTGAAGTCGACTGTAACAGAATCTCGATATTTGCGGGATTTGTAGCCAATGATCTGCGTGGATCTGTAACCATTTTTTGGACCCCTTTCTTTAGGGTTTTTCCTACTGTAAAGCCTATAAATAAGTTGTGTTGTAATTTTGTAAGAGCTAATCTTTAGATCAATCTTTATAGGTTGTTGGTCATGTAGATGTAATTTGAATTGGCTATAGGGTTGTCCTTGTGTAAATAAATAGGGTATGATGTCGATTATGTCATAGGTGTAGATCAAGGTTAGCCATGTAACCTTTTATTCTGAATGAATAAGACACCAAGAGAGCAAGACGCTCAAGCAATGTTGGTTTTCCACTTTGGATTTCTAGAGTAAGATATTTGTGTGTTGTGTGTTAGTATTATCATTTCCTTTTTTTCTTAAATATTTCTTCCTCTCTTCTTCTAGGTTTAACGTAGAATTTTAATTTCCTAACATGTAGTATCAAAGCTTGGTTTAAAAACCTTGGATTTGAGCTAAACCTTAGGTTTAGTAAGAGTCGTAAGTCATAAATATTTAATTTTTTTCTTAAATAATGATGAGTAGATTGAGAATAGAGATCAAAAAATTCAATGGCCGGAATTTTGAGCTTTGGAAGCTTAAAATTGAAGATCTCCTTGTAGATCAAGAACAATGGGAAAAAGTCTGTCTAGGCACCATATTGGCAGGTATGTCAAATGAAGAATGGGAGAAACTCAAGAGAAGGGAAAGGCTTATGATATGACTGTGTCTTGTAGATTTGGTGTTAATGAATGTCTCAGGTGAAGACTTGGATTAAAAATTGTGGGACAAGTTGGGAAGCTTGTACTAGTCAAAATCCCTAGTAAATAAATTGTTCCTTAGAAATAAACTTTATCTTATGAGGATGAGTGAGGAAATTTCAATAACTAAGCATTTAAATGTGTTTAATACCATAATAAGCCAATTATCTTCTATGGATATTAAAATCAATGAGGAGAAATGTATTAGCCTATTTTGTTCTTTTCCAGACTCTTGGGATAACTTAGTTGTGGATATAGGGAGTAATTCAACCACATTAGCATTAGAAGACGTGGTTTCATCTCTACTGTCAAAAGAAATGAGAAGGAATAACATGCAAGGATCGACCAAATATGCATTAGTGGTGAGGGGTTGATCGGTTGACAAAGATAAAGTAAAATTATCTAGTAGAAAGTCTAAGTAAAAGGGTAGATCTAAATCCCATGTTCAGTTGACGAGAAGATGTTAGAAATGTGATAAAGTTGGGAATTATTAAAGCAACTACAACTAAAAGACAATGGAAGTCAGTACAATATACGATGAGAAGCAGTCGACTGAGAGAAAGACTACTCCAGATAAGGGAGGTGATGTGTATCTAGCGTCGATCAATACACAATCGGATTAAGATGTTTGGTTGATCGATTCAGGATCATCCTATCATATGACACCACATAGATAATGGTTCTGTGAATATGAACAATATGAAGGACATTTCTTTCTGGGGGACGACTCGAAAACCAAAATTGTTGGAGGGGGAAGACTCTGACTGATACTGCAAGATGGGAGGAGTAGAACACTTCCAGGTGTGCTACATATTCTGGGTTTGGAAAGAAACCTGATGTATGTCAGTAAGATGAGTGATTCAGGAGTGCACACTCTATTTCGGAAGGATACGTACAAAATTGTCAGAGGTGCGATGATATTAATGAAAGGAGTTTGGATTGAAACCCTATACAAGTTATTAGGGAATGTCAACTCAAATGGATGTAACAACATCGTTTTCCCTGAAGTTGACTCAACTCGACCTGAGATGAGTCAAATAAGCTTCGACTTTACTTGATTCAACTTGGGATGAGTCAATTCAAATCGACTTGACAAATGTTTGTCAAATCTACCTGACCATCCTATGGCACAAGAGGATGGGACACATTGGAGAAAAATGACTTTAAGATATGTGTAATAAAGGTCTGGTCGAAGAGTTTCCTGAATGCAATTTAGAAGTTGACTTTTGTGAACATTTTATATATGGAAAACAAAGTCAGGTGAGGTTCCCATTTGGAGTGACAAGGGAAAATGTGAATATAGAATTGGTTCATAGTGATGTGTTTGGCCTTGTTTCAGTGCCTTCAATTGGTGGATATATGTATTATGTCTCCTTCATAGATGATTTTTCCATGAAAACATGGATATATTTCCTGAGGAAGAAATAAGAGGTTTTTGAGAAATTCAAAGAGTTTAAGTCTCTTGTATAAAACCAGACATATAAGAAGATTAAGGTGTTGATAACTGACAATGGTTCACATGTGGAAAAGAATTTGAGAAATTATGCAAGCAGTGTGGCATAGCATGCCAAAATACCACACCATATACCCCACAAAAAAATGGAGTTGCCGAGAGAATGAACAAAACGTTGATGGACAAGGAAAGGATTATATGCAACGGTGATGGGATCGCACAAGAATTCTGTGCAAAGGCAGTCAACACTGCAAAATATCTAGTGAATATGTCTCCTTCGTCGGCGCTAGTTGACATGAATCCACGTGAGGTATAGTCTAGTAAGAATATTTTGGTTTCACATCTCAAAGTATTTGGCTATGATGCATTTGTTCACGTTCCCCCAAAAAAGAGGAGCAAGCTGGACAAGAAGGAAGTCAAGTGTATTTTCATTGGATACAAAGAAGGAATGAAAGGATATAAGCTCTAGGATCCTACATCAAGGAAAATAGTGTACAATAGAGATGTGGTCTTCATAGAAGTTGGAAGGAAGTTTGAGTCTAAAGTGATGGTTCAAATAGAGAATAATCCAGATAAGGTGAGATTTGAACTGAGGAACGAAGAAGAAGATGATTTAGATGAGTCGACTAAATCATATGAAGAGGTGGAACAACAAACCATGGTCATAAGGAGGTTTGAAAGAATAAGAAAACCAGTCAAAAGGCATTGTCCTCCCGACTTATATTACGTATTTGTGTTAACTACTACTGACGAGGAACATAAGTCGGTCAGGGAGGTAGTTGACTTGACAGAGGGTAGACTCTGGAAGGATGCCATGGTCGAAGAAATGGAATCCTTACACAAAAATGAGACGTGGGATTTAGTCGAATTACCTAGTGGAAGAAATATCGTCGATAGAAAATGGGTATTTAAGAAGAAGATGAATGCAGTAGGTCAAGTTGAGAAATTCAAAGCTCAACTAGTAGTGTAAGGATATTCCCAAGTTGAAGGAGTCGATTTCGGTGAGATTTTTCCACTCATTGCAAAATTAACTTCCATTAGAGTACTAATGTCTCTGGTTGTTGCATTTTATCTGGAAATAAAATAGATGGATGTGAAGACAATGTTCCTACACAGGGACATGGAAGAATAAATCTACATGAAACAACCTCAAGGATTTGTAGTAAGGGGCAAGAAATATTTGGTGTGAAAATTAAAAAGATTCTTTTACGATCTAAAGAAATCACCAAGGATGTGGTATAAAAAGTTCGACACATACATCCTTAGTTTGGGATTTGAGAAAAACAAAGTTGATCACTTCATATATTCCAAAGAAGAAGGTGGGTTTTTAATATATGTAGCATTGTATTTCAACGACATGTTTTTGATCGGAAACAACATGAACCCAATAAAGGAAGTGAAGAAGCAACTATCCTGCAAGTTAGACATGAAGGATCTCGATGCAGTGAAATTCATCAGGGGAATGGAGATCAAGAGAGATTGTGCAACTAGAAAGATCTGGTTGAACCAAAAGAAGTATATTGAAATAGTTTTGAAACGTTTCAACATGCAATATTACAAACCTATAAAGGTGCCAATTCCCGTGGGGGAAAGGCTAACTATTGAATAGTGTCCAAAGACACTGGAGGAAATATAGGACATGACACATGTTCCCTATGAAAGTGTTGTTGGTAGTCTAATGTATGTGATTGTCTGCACTCAACTAGATATTTCCCATGCAATGAGAGTGTTGAGAAGATACATGTCGACACCTATAAAAGAGCACTTGACAACTGTCAAGAGAGTATTTAGGTATTTGTGTGGCACAAAAGATCATGCCATATGATACTAAGGAAATCATGGAAATGACAATGAAGTATATGTACATGGATTTTTCGACACCGAATGGGCTGGAGATATGGATCGATGAAGGTCAACCAGTGGATATGTGTTCAAGATGTTCGGTGGAGAAATTAACTGGATGAGTAAGTGCCAGTCAATCATAGTCTTGTCAACAACAGAATTTGAATATATGGTATCCACTCATGGAAGAAAAGAAGCAGTATGGCTACAATGGATGTGTTCAAGAATCGTGTTTGAGAAGAGA
>ML854020.1:0-28412 GCA_009831015.1 Picea engelmannii
TTTGTGTTGCCGCAGGGTGTGTAGAACGTGTTGAATATGCTACAAGTGTTCCGCCCAAGTCTTGATGTAGATGAGGATGTCATCCAGATACACCACTACCAAAGTATTGGTGAAAGGTTGTAGGATATCGTCCATCATCCTCATAAAAGTTGCTGGAGCATTTTTCAAACCAAAGGGCATGACCAACCATTCAAAAAGACCTTCTTTTGACTTGAAGGTGATCTTCCATACATCTGTTTATTCTATTGGGACTTGGTGGTAGCCAGACTTTAGATCAATCGTATCGAAGTATTTGGCCCCCGTGAGTTGATCAAGGAGGTCGTCGATTCAGGGAATCAGGTACCGGTTTCAGACTGTGATTTTATTTAGGGCCCCAATTCTTTGTACCCAAGCTCGAGACCAAATTCTTTGTACCTTGACCTTGTTGGGGACATGCATTAAGATGACAAGGAGCAGACCGCTCTGATACTAGTGATCCAGATTTTATGAGAAGAATGAAATGAATACAAATTATTAACATATTCTTAACACAAAATAATAGAGATATAATAAAATTGGTTTTCTATTCAATAAGGAAATAAGATGAAACTGTAAAATGTAGCGGAAAACAAGCTTGCTGGAATGGTGGCGGCTTATCTCTGAGAAGAGATGTGACAGATGTGCTCATTCGCAATAAGATGATTACAATGAGGCTCTAAAGGCCTTTTTACAATAAACAGGATTGTCAAAAACCCTAGACATCCAAAAACCTAACCCTAGGAGATGAAGCGCCAAAAGTCATGTGGGCCCCGTTTGGGTAAGTTAGTACATCAACTTCCCGAGGTGATAACTTTTGCATACGATCTCCGTTTTAGGTGTAAGATATCTCGTTGGAAAGGTATCATCGAGGAGATTCATTTTGTGGGCTCAATTAGAGCCTTCAAATATCATTGAGAAGCTCTATCCTGAAAAACCTTCATTTAGGCCCTCAAAATGGCCCCGGAAGTTAAAAACTGCTAAAAATAGTAAATTGCCAAAATTGCTAGAAAACTATTTTGAGCAAGTTCGAAAAGGTGGGTGGTCAGCGATATCCACCTAGATCACTCCTGCACATAATACTGGTGACTTGGAAAAAATACTTAGTATTAATGAGTTTTACAAGCAGAAAGGAAAGGGGCCCAGTGAGAAGAGCGCCCAGTCCCCAGTTGTTACTCCTAAAACTACCACATCTCGGAGCAATGCTCCAATGACCCAACCAAACAAGAAAGTTACCAACAATAGTTCAAGTGGTGGAGGAGAAAAGAATGACCCCTTCGGTAAAATCAAGAGCTCACACAAGCTCCCTTTGAGAAAGAAGAGGAAGAATGTTGTGCAAGAGGAAGAAGACCATGACATCAACAACTTCTCTCTTGAAGACATGGAGCTTGAGGCGGATATCGAGATTTTTTTTCCCATCATTGATCAACACGGAGACACGACCCACCAAAATTGACCATTAGAAATCATTGAGAATGAGACCTTCAATGAAGAAGAATCATTTGCTTTTCAGAGCATTGTCTTTGACATGGAATCCAAGAAATTGATTATTGAAAAATGTGATATGAAGAATAAGAAAGGAAAATATCATTAAGAGGTTGACCTCAAGGACATGTGGCCTTCCCATATTTCTAAAATTGATAGAGCAATCAGGGATGCTCTGGATGATTTCATTAATGGCCTAGAAGCGGAAAACACGATGTTGAAAGAAAGGATCAAGGAGCTGGAGGACGCCTTAATGTCTCTTCCACTTAATTCTGGTCCTTTGTCTATAGTCAAGCCCACCATACCCGTTGTTAAATTGAAAGGATCTTCAAGCCTACTTACATCAGCCAGGAGTTATGTAGAAATACATATCAAGAAAAGAATGGCGTTGATCACAAATGCATGTGAGGTTTCGAACAACATTGTTTCTTTTGGCTCGAGGGTGTACGCTTTCCATGAATACTTGCAAGCCGATCCGAATAACAAAGAAGGTTTTTACCTTGATGCTATAGTACCCTTTGGAACCAAATTATCTAACATGACAAAACTAAGGAGAAGAGAGGAGGATCTTCCCTCCCCAAGTCTGATAAAATAGTTGAATGCGTGCTGGAAAGAAAAGATAAAAAATTTGAATAATATTATTCAAGCATGCAACCAAACTATATCAAAGAGGGAAGAACTATTCAAGAGTCTCACGGAAATAGGTCTAGTCGAAGGTACTAGACCTAATTATCAACTCAACTCAATGTTCCTAACAAAGCAACAATTTGACGAACAAGTTGAGATTTTTAAAGGGTTGTCAGTTGAAAAGTTCTATTGTATACTTGAATATGATGAGGACGACATAGAAAATTGGCTAGTGGACTATTTCGTGAAGAATTAGGACATTTAGGAAGCATTACATGGTATTTCCCTTGATTTGAGAGACCTGGAGGGCGAGTTATTCAACATCAAAATCCGACATGAGATAAACGTGGCACCAATGAAAATTTATATTGAAGAATGGTTTAAGAAAGCCATCGACAAATTGACCAACAAAGGGCAAGAAATAGTTGAGACAGTTCCTGTAACTGTTAATGAAGACAATAAAAGGACACTAGCAAGCAAGTGAAGATACGAGGGACCATCATAGTAAGTTTATGCTGATCACATCTTTCTTTCTTTATCAGTTCCTTCATCCAATTACTCCACCTCTTTCACTAGAAAGGTTTAACCGAAGTCTGATAACTTCTCTTTTTCTTCTTTCCAGGTCTTGTTGTTCTACTTTCACCGACCATCCTCATTCTACAATCTTAATTCTAGTATATATTTTCTTTTATGGTCCGCGGGAGCCCCAATCCCAGTCCTTAGGACAAACACACTTTAAATTTCAAAGAATATGTAATAGACTATATATTTTTTAGAAATTTCAAGAGAGCTATTTCGGGAACAATCTTGATTGTGCTTTGTAACTCCGAGTTTTGAGTATAAAGTATTTGAGATTGATCTATCATTATCTTTATTTGAGCTGCCCATGTTCACTCTGTTAAAGTTATCTTATGCATGCATACCATCTTCTTTTTATTTTTATGCGATAAAAAATCTATAGTTTAACTATGATGGATGTGAGGAAATTTTGTTTATCTTTTTCAAATGTATGAAGTGTGCGGTTCCTGGTCATTTCTCATGAAATTTATTTAAAATAAAAACAAAACATTTTATTTTTTATTATTTTCTATTGCAATCTTTATATTTCTTTGATTACCATGAAAAACTTCTGCAAAGTCCCATATTCTGAAGATTTGAAGCCCCAAAGAAATCTTAAGTTAAAGAGGAGTATCACCTCTATAAAAACGCAAGGGGATTTATATCCTTGTGAGGTTTTCATTTCAGTCCTAACGGATTTAAGCGTCAATAGGTGCATAACTCAAGTGTGACATTTTGATGTGTAACAATTACGAACCGCCCTGCTTAGCTGGACTGGTGAGGGCGGTTTACAATAGAAACAACTATATGTCCTCATGCTGACTGGCGACGGAAGATGGCCAGCCTCTCTAGTGGTCCAATTCCTCCCTGTTTAGATACGAAATCATCCTTGCTTCTGCTATCAAGTGAGGGAAAGAACGCTGCAATGTTTTTGGAGACATCCACTTGGCCTGCGTAGGTGTCTGGCCCTTATGTCCCACAAGGTAGGAAACATATTGTTGTTGGCGAGTGTTGTGAGTCCGAGATTCTAGAATGGTGTCCGCGAGTAGAGGAGGTTGAAAATCAGGTATTTTTTCCACCAGATGATGTACCGTAATGATTTCTTCAAGGAGTGGTCGCTCAAACAGCTTGAGATTGTTGACATTGAGCACATAGTGGATGTCGAGCTATGGTGGCAAGTCCAAGTGATATGCATTCTTGCCAATTCTTTTGAGCACAGTGTATGGACCATAGCACAAAGGTTTGAGCTTATGATGTGGTCCTCAGAAGAGGTTCTTGTCCAATAATAGCCACACTCGATCATTAGGCTGAAAAACCAATGGTGTGCGTCATTTATCGTGCCTTTGCTTGGCACATTCTTGTATTTCTTGCAATGCCTCTACTACTTGGGAATGTCATTGTGCAATGTTGTGGATGAAACTTTGTGTTGATTGTTTCTCTTGTTGTTGTCATGCAGACCCTGAGGATGCAAGAGTGAGCGATAACTTTGAGGGCGCACTTAGCTAAAATCCCAGACAAACCTCAAAAGGTGAGAATCTTGTGGAGGAGTGGGTGGCCCTGCTATAACTGTGTTGAATGACGTGCAGATAAGTCCTACTACTTATTTTTGGAAAATTAGTTACGAAGAGAGTGGACTAGAGTGTGGTTGACAACCTCTATTTGGTCATTAGTTTGGGGATGAAATGCGGTGGAGAAATGAACTTGGCATCCGAACGAAGACCATAGAGTACACTAGAAGGTACTAAATAAATGAGAGTCATGATTCGAAATGATACTACTAGGTAAGATGAAATGGGTCCACACATGATGTAATAAGAGGTTGGTGGTTTGCACAGTAGTTGTAGCTTTATTATAGGGAATGAACATAGCCATATTAGAGAAACGACAAACTAAGACCCAAATAACATCATGCTTGCGAATTTTGGTAGGGAGACCACTCATAATGTCCATGGAAATGGATTACCATGGACAAGAAGGAACTGGGAGAGGTATAGACCATCCAAACAATTACATGGCTTACTTTGTGAATAGAGGGAACAATTACGGATGATTTTTTCCACTTGTTTGGAAAGTGCGGGCCAATATAAATGGTGTTGGAGATTGAGGATGGTTTTGGATGTGCCAAAATGTCTACCGTAGGAAGATGAGTGTGCTTCTTAGATTAGAACAAGACAGTCTTCGATATGTGGCACACATAACTAATTGAGTTTGTAGAGCTACCCTTCATGGATGGTGTCGTCTAGAAAGGGAGTCTGGTTGATGACAATAGGTTGTTGCAAAGCATGCCAGACTTCATCGAAACATGGATCTATAACATACGTGTCCTTCCATGCATCATAAGATACACAACACACTTCTAAAATGCAAAACCTGCATTGGGGGCCAACTTAACAAGTTCACCATCTTATTGAAGGTACCCTTCTTATATTTAATAATTAGGTGAAATTGTTGAAGATACGCTGCCCACTTTAAATGGCGTTGTTACTACATCTTACTATGGGAGTTGATGAATATCAACAGATGATGGTCGGTATACAGGATGGTCTCTTTACCTAGGATGTAGTGGCTCCATTGCTTGAGTTCCTGTACCAAGCTATAGAATTCCTTGTCATATGTGTTGTAGTTGACTTTGGCCTCTGTAAGAGTCTCGAAGTGATATGCTACAAGATGGCCTCCCTGTTTAAGTACAACCCCAATGGTGAATTGAGAGGTGTATGTCTCGATCTCAAAGGGTTGATTCACGTATGAAAGTATCAGAACAGGGGATAAACACAATGATGTCTTCAATTTCATAAAATGACTCTCAACCTCTAGAGTCCACGAAAAAATTGCTTGATGTGACAACTAATTAGAGATCGATCCAGTTGTGAGAAGTGGGAGAAAAATTTATTGTATAAATTTATCCCCCCATGAAACTTTTGAGGTCATACATATTGGATGGCGTTGGCCATTGCGCTAAATCTTGCACCCTTGAGGGATCTTGGTGCATACTTGGGTATCCACTATGAATCCCAAGTACTAGACGAAAGTCTATCCCAAGAAGGATTTATTTTCCTTCACCTGCAACTTATGCTTGCACAATAATTCAAGCACTATGTGCACATGTTGCAAATGGTATTTCCAAGAGTTATTGAAGATCAAAATATCATCCAAATAAATAATGACAAACTTACCCAGGTATGGTCTGAAGATGTCATTAATGAGGCACATGAACATGGCTGGCACGTCAACCCGAATGGAATTACCATCCACTCAGAAAGCCCAAATTTGGTCTTGAACATTGTCTTCCATGTGTCTGTTGTCTGCATGCACACTTGATGATACCCAACTGTCAAGTCCATCTTAGTGAAGAAGAAAGCCCCTTGTAGGTGGTCCAACAAATACTCAATACGGGGAAGGAGATATTGGTTTTTAACAATGGATTTATTGAGGGAGTGGTAGTCAGTTTTGAGGCGCCACTGAGGAGTTTATTTCTTGGGGATAATAAAGGTAAGGGACGTATAGGGCGAAGATAAAGACTTGATGTGGAAATATTCTAAAAGTTGTCTAATTTGGCATTCAATTTCAGAAGCTTCTTGAGGTGTGAGGCGGTAGGAAGGGGCGTTGGGTAAGGATGTGCCTAGTATGAGGTCAATGGAATGCTCAATAGAGAGAGATGGGGGTAATCTTGTGGGCTATGTGAATACATCGGAAAATTCATTGAGCAAGGGGATCATGTCCGAAGGTGTAGGAGTGGAAAAATTATCGGGTTTAATAGGGCACACTAAGCACAAGGAGGCACATTTATTGATATTGACTTGCTTAGTTGTTGCTTTGTCGGTAAGGGACAGAGTGGGTTTAGGAGTAGATGATGTGAGAACATAGCTGTGCATGTCCAGTTGCAGATGATATTGGTGGGATTAACATGGTATACAGTGTGTCGAGCCTATTGGTAAGGGAGGTCGAATAATAAGTCTACACAATCTAGAGGGGAGATATCACACGTGACTATATTGCAAAACAAACCAATGGCGAAGGTGACCACACAACACCTAGAGACTGTGTTATGATGGCGACCCTTTTGTACCCAACCAAGTTGGTATGGGGTTGGATGCAAAGTAGTGGGTAGTTGGAGGCATTATACCAAGTCTGAGATGAGGTTCTTTTAGCTGTCATTATCCATAATGAGGGTGGCTAATTCATGTTTGATCTAACAATTATGGGAGAAGAAAAGAACAATAGATGTGATTGGTTCATTGGCAGTCACTAAAATGAGGGATGTATTTGCTTCAGTACGATTATCAAGGGAAACCACTATGGGATTTGAAGGGGATTCAGTCAGAGAAATCTCGACACACAAAGTTTTGTTGGTGCACATATTCTTAAGTGCACGATAATTGACAGAAGAATGCATATTGCTCTTATGGAAAGAACACCAGGGCACATTACAGGATGAGGTGGGGAAGGACTATGGGTCAATTGATGGGAGAATAAGACAATTACCATGAGTGGATAGTCCAATTCGAGCTTAAGGAGAATAGAGTCAAGGCCCAAAGAAAAGCCTTGTTTAAGGAAGGATTGTTGAACATATCTACCTCACGACAGATGCTTAGCAATAAGCCATAATTGAACTTGACAATAAATACATGTTTCAAATCGGTGATGTGGAGTTGGATGCACAATTTGTAGAAGATGTCAATGTATCCCTAGACGGACTGATTGGAAAGTTGTCGAAATTGCAACCATCTGGTGAGGAGGTTATGGTGATAGTCTGTTGGGTAGAAGTGCTCTCTAAGAGCTTGGTAGAATCCATCCCACGTTGTAATGTGTGGTGTATGTGTCTTGACTAGGTTGCCTTTGTCCATGACCAAGGAATAATTATCCAACTAAGTGTCCCACCATGTTTGTGCAATTCCCTCAACTTGCAGACCGACGATCTGAAGTTTCATGTCCTTTTTCATCTCAGGACATGTACATAAGTATGTGGAAAGACTGTAAAGCTAAGAGTTGTCATTCTTTCCATTCATTTGGCTCGTAAACTCCAGTAATTGGAAGTATGCATCGAGTTGCATGGGTGTTGGAGCTTTGCGCTATTGCAGATGGAGTAGCTCCTAGAGATCTATCATTAAATCATGAATTGGATTTTTGGCAATGGATGCATAATCCTCTGTAGACGACTCTCTTTGCGACAACATAATTTTCATTCACCAGGGATGTTGATCTATCACTGGATGTTGCACCGAGAATCACTGAACTCCTGAGAGCACTGAGAAGGAACATGGTACCCTAAAGAGGGCGTGTGGAGAATGGTGAAATATTAATGTCCTGGAGGCCCTGAGGAGGGAGCATTGGAAGTCCTAAGAAGGATGTCTGTCTCTAAGAAAAACAATTGTTGGATGGCCTCTCTTATGAATTATGTGTCTGAGCAGAAGCTGTCTTGGATCTAGGCTTTGATACCAATTGATTCACAATTCAATCTGCAAAATTAAAAATACAACAACAAAATAGACTCACACACAAGAAATAAGCATTGCACAAATACAAATATGTAGAGAATGAAAGAGAAAAACACTGGAAGTGAGAAGTAAGTGACCATTCCTTGTATTTCAACAAGAAGACACCCTTTTTATCAGACTGGGAAAATTTTTGTTTACAACAACAACAAGAGTCTTGCTAGTTTTATTTCTGATTAACACGTGTTGTTTTTCTTTTTATTCATTGCAGAAGATGTCAATGTATCCCTGGATTGACTGATTGGAAAGTTGTCGAAGTTACAACCATATGGTGAGGAGGTTCTGGCGATAACCTGGCGGGTAGAAGTGCTCTCTGAGAGCTTGGCATAATCCATCCCACATTGTAATGTGTGGTGTCTATGTCTCGAACATGTCGCCTTTGTCCATGACCAGGGAATAATTCTCTAGTTGAGTGTCCCACCATGTTTGTGCAATTCCCTCGAGTTGCAGACTAATGATTTGAAGCTTCATCTCTTATGTCATCTCAGGACATGTACATAAGCATGTGGAAATACTACAAATCCAAGAGTTGACATTCTTTCCATTCATTTGGCCCGCAAACTTTGGTAATTGGAAGCGCGTATCAAGCTACATGGGTGTTGGAGCTCTGCATTATTGCAGATAGAGAGCCATCGTTAAATATTGAATTGGATTTGTGGCAATGGATGTGAAATCCTCTGTAGATGACTCTCTTCACGATGACATACTTTTCATTCACCACGGATGTCGATCTGTCACTGGATGTTGCACCGAGAATCACTGAACACCTGAGTGCATTGAGAAGGCACATAGTACCCTAAAGAGGGCGTGTGGAGAATGGTGAAAAATGAATTTGTTGGAGGCCCTAAGGAGGGTGCACTAGAAGTCCTAAGAAGGATGTCTATCTCTGAGAAAAAAATTGTTGGATGGCCTCTCTTATGAATTTTGTGGATGAGCAGAAGCTAGCTTGGATCCAAGCTTTGATACCAATTGATCCGCAATTCAATTTGCAAAATTAAAAATCCAGCAACATAATAGACTGGAACACGAGAAATAAGCATTGCACGAATACAAATATGCAGAGAATGAAAGAGAAAAACAATGGAAGTGAGAAGTAAGTGACCATTCCTTGTATTTCAAAAAGAAGACACCCTTTTTATCAAACTGGGCGAATTTTTGTTTACAACAACAACAAGAGACTTGCTAGTTTTATTTCTTACTGAAAAGTGTTGTTTTTATTTTTATTCATTGCAGAAGATGTCAGTGTATCCCTAGACAGTCTAATTGGCAAGTTTTCAGAGCTACAACCCTCTGGTGAGGAGGTTCTGGTGATATCCTGGTGGGTAGAAGTTCTTTGTGAGAGCTTGGCAGAATCCATCCCACATTGCAATGTGTGGTGTTTGTGTCTCGACCATGTCTCCTTTGTCCATGACTAGGGAATAATTCTCCAGCTGAGTGTCCCACCATGTTTGTGCAATTCCCTTGAGTTGCAGACCAATGATCTGAAGCTTCATGTCTTCTGTCATCTCAGGACATGTACATAAGTATGTGGAAAGATTGCAAAGCCAAGATTTGACATTCTTGCCATTCATTTGGCCCAAAAACTTCGGTAATTGGAAGCACATATTGAGCTGCATGGGTGTTGGAGCTCCGTGCTATTGTAGACGGAGTAGCTCCTGGAGAGCCATCGTTAATTCCTCAATTGAAGTTGTGGCAATGGATGTGGAATCCTATGTAGACAACTCTCTTCGTGGTGACATAATTTTCATTCACCATGGATGTCGATTTGTCATTGGATGTTGCACTGAGAATCATTGAACTCTTGAGCGCATTGAGAAGGCACATGGTACCCTAAAGAGGGCATGTGGAGAATGGTGAAAGATGAATGTGTTGGAGGCCCTGAGGAGGGTGCACTGGAAGTCCTAAGAAGGATTTTTGTCTCTAAGAAAAAAAATTGTTGGATGGTCTCTCTTATGAATTTTGTGGCTGAGCAGAAGCTAGCTTGGATCCATGCTATGATACCAATTGATCCGCAATTTAATATGCAAAATTAAAAATCCAGCAACAGAATATACTCGCACACAAGAAATAAGCATTTCACAATTACAAATATGCAGAGGATGAAAGAGAAAAACACTGGAAGTGAGAAGTAAGTGACCATTCCTTGTATTTCAACAAGAAGGCACTCTTTTAATCAGACTAGGTGAATTTTTGTTTATAGCAACAACAAGAGACTTTCTACTTTTAGTTTTGAATAACAAGTGTTGTTTTGATTTTTATCAAGGTACTCTCTCACCATGGATGTTGGTCTGTCACTGGACGTTGTGCCGAGAGTCACTGAACTACTAAGTGCATTGAGAAGGCACATGGTACTCTGAAGAGGGCGTGTGGAGAATGGTGAAAGATGAATGTGTTGGAGGCCCTGAGGAGGGCGCACTGGAAGTCCTAAGAAGGATGTATGTATCTAAGAGAAAAAAAATTGTTGGATGGCCTCTCTTATGAATTTTGTGGTTGAGCAGAAGCTGGCTTGAATCCGGGTTTTGATTACAATTGATCCGCAATTCAATCTGCAAAATTAAAAGTCCAGAAACAAAATAGATTGACACACAAGAAATAAACGTTGCACAAATAAAAATATGCATATAATGAAAGATAAAAACACTGGAAGTGAGAAGTAAGTGACCATTCCTTGTATTTCAACAAGAAGATACCATTTTTATTAGACTGGGCGAATTTTTGTTTACAACAACAACAAGAGACTTGCTACTTTTATTTTTGACTAACAAGTGTTGTTTTTCTTTTTATTCATTAATTTCCTAATGGAAATAACATATTATTTTTTTATTAGGAACCACACTGCTCAGCTGGAATGGCGAGGGAAGTTTACAATAGAAACAACTATACATCCTCATGCTGACTGGCGAAGGAAGTTAGGCGCCCTCTCTGGTGGCCCATAACTCAAAGGCCAGAGTAATAAAAAACAAGCTCAAAGGATAGAGCATGTCATTGCCTTTGAAAAGAAGATTGATATTGTGGGTGTGTATAATGAAGGAAAACCATCAAAGGTGGAACCATATCAACATCCTCATTACCAAGAAAGTTAGCAAGAAAAGACAAGAATATCAATATCAACATTACCAAGGAAGAAGATGGAATAATCAACAATATTTATGGAATAGGGCATCAAGGAACAATTATGCATAAGTTATTATCAAAGACCAACAACTAGACATATTGGAGAAGATACAACAATGGATGGAATCAAAGGATTAAAGGAAGCTATCAAGGTTTGATGCTAAAAATAGTTGAATATAGATGGATAGATAATTATTAGTGGTAACAAGAATGCAATACTATAATGAAATCCTATTACTTTGTTTCATCACATGTAAAACCCCTAAAAATCTTTTTGAATGGGGGACTATGTTATGAACCTAATGGGAATATACACGGGTTTAATGTATATGTGAGGGGATTGAATTTTTATGTAATAGGGGTTGACCTAATATGGGGTCCACATGTGTAGATGGTTGAGAATATGTATATATAATAGAGGTCAATAGAATCATTAAGGTATACAAGACCACATGATTTGGATATATGGTTGTATTGGGGTTATTTGGAGGAAGTTTTCCTAATCCATAAGGAGTTGTTGTGTAACTCATCTCTATTATCTATTTGGGAGTTGTGCTCCACACTCACATTGGGTGTGCATTGTATGTATCACGATTTATTTTGTTATTCTAAGTATTTGAAACATAACAACTAGTGATTTAGAAGGTTGATAATACCATTGATTCCTCACATGTTGGTGATGAGAAAATGCATAAGTTGGTATAGATAATTATTTATAGGATACAAATTCCTTGAATGGAATGTTTTTAAATGGTTTTGAGAAATATAAGTTTGGGGATTATGCTCATATCATTAATACCTTTATCCACAACCTGAAAATTTCTTCCACCATGCCTCTTTTTGGAAATTGGTCAAAGTCTACCCAATTAGAGAAAACCATTCTATTATACTACTTCAAAGTATGCTTGATATGCGAGACATGCATTTTTTGATATTGTTTAGGTATCTAACAAGTAAGCTTCCTCTATTTTAACAAATGTTATCACATAGTAGGAAATTTATAAGAGACATGTTCATTTTTAATGAATGTTTACATTGGTCTTGCTCGCAAATGGAAGGTTATTGAAAGGGAAGGTCCTTTCTAATAATAATGTCCTCCAAGAAAGCCACATAGAGGCAAAACAACTATTTAAATAACTATTCTCAATTATATATTGTATCATTCTTTTTCTTTTTTTACATGTGGTTCATGACACTGAAGACCAGTAGCTCGCTACATCCACGAAACCCACCCCTCGAAATCCATGAGAGAACATGGGGAGGCTAGGATTGGTAGGATATTGATTGGTCAACAACAAGAGTAACATACTCAACAATGAGAGTATCTTATAGACTCATTAAGGGCATCACATGTCACTTACAAGGAATTGAACCTGGGTGGGGAGGATAACAACCATTCCTCCCAACCACCCAAGCTACATCCAATGAACCTTATATCATATCATTCTTATTTGAATGATTGTACTTTTACAAAGAAAATACATAGAAAAACTCCTATGTCCAAACTGTGGACATGACTAACATCATAAATTAATAAAACAATATAAAATTGGGGCTTCACATAATATATTGAGGCACATTCCTATAATCCCAAGGATTCAAAGGATCTTTCATTACAACGATTTATCTAAATTGCAAGAGTGACATGTCATGGTCATGCCCCACATATAAGTGATTTTGAAGTTATGTGGAGGGTCTTTCCAATTTAGTAACCATCAATCATATAGAGGATACATGACATAAGAAATTCAAGGATAAAATACAAATTACATGAATGCACACATACATGGTAAAAGTTAATCCATGTTCCCTCTAGAACACACTTTTTTTTTTATGGCCGATTATAACCATCAATATCAATATCCCCCCATGGTTGTCCATGAATAATGGATACATTATGTTGTCTCTTATAGTTTAATGGAGGAGAAAAGTTAAGAGGAAGGATGTATACCTACAACCTTTGATCATTGAATTGAAGCAATTATATAAAGGTACATAAGTATATGATATATGGATACCCATTCCAATAGAGAGGTATATTACGTTGTATGGTGTATTTACATGAATTAGACATGATTATACAGGTTTAGGATTTTTCTTTGTTAAGAATGTCGATTGTTTGTTTCAATCCATTAGACAATTTGGCATAATTTTTGTTGCACTTTCCATGTTTTTACTATTGACATCTCTATCTTGTAATATTGCAAGCCTTGTAATAAAAGGGTATCATGAATGCAAATATTATGGACCTTCCTATAAAGGCTTGGTGGTTTCGACACCCAAGAAATCCAATTTAATACTTCTTAAAGGTTATCCTCCCATACTACATCACCTTTACAAAAGATCGACACTTGCTTTGAATGGAAAATTTGAGAAAACCCCTACACCTAAAATATTGAGACCATTACATTGTCTTAGGGAATATGAAATAAATAAGGAGAAGGATTATACAAAGTATTTCTAATTCAAACGAGGAACCTATGTTTGATGATCCTAATTCTTTTGACACCAATGATGAGAACAAGCCAATTGATACAGAAAGAAAAGTATGTATTTTATGAGCTCTCATATTAGGAGCATCAAAAGATTTCCCACTTACTAGATCCAATCCATATATTCATAAATATTTCCTTGTCTTTTTGGAGGAACATATCACCAACAAAGAGTGAAACATTGGGTACTAAGAGAAATCTTACGACTTAAAAAACTAAAAATCAAATTAGCCTTGAAAAATATGTCAAGGAGACATTAGTCCCCGTGGTGTTTTAAAGAAGGTAATGACCCATGGGTTTTGAAGAGCAATGATGTATATTTTGGGAAGGATGTTACATTGGGTGTGAAGACACTTTACATAGTTTTAGTTGAGAACACTACTTAACTGTAGAAGGACAATTGTTGGGGTTGAAATTGCATGACCACTTGAACCTTGTAAAGGTAAGCAAATTGCAAACTACTTTTTGCACTATAATTTTAAATGGTAAATACTTATACTAATACGCTTGAGTTAATTTTGTATATATTTATTTTGCAATGTCATTATCCTTTGCTCATGCATGGTAGTATGAACTGTGACTTTCCTCATGACTTGCGACTTGCCATATCAAAATTATCTACATTTGTAAGTAGGATTGCAAATGGTCTTAAGGGATAGATAAGATTGTTTCTATCCTCGAGAAGAAAATTCTCATAAGTTTCATGGAATTGCAATTCCCTCTTATAATTCTCCTAGTTGATGAGGTTGAATTAGAAAAAGTGGCCATATGTCATTGGATGTTCTTGGAGATT
Organism: Picea engelmannii; assembly: GCA_009831015.1. NCBI lineage: Eukaryota > Viridiplantae > Streptophyta > Pinopsida > Pinales > Pinaceae > Picea > Picea engelmannii. The sequence goes on from ML854020.1 coordinate 14,577, forward strand.
TACATGAAAAAATTGAAAAGGTTTTCTTCCCATGAGGAAAACCTAAAATGCCCTATGGTAAATGATTACATTATATATGCGTCATTCTACTTTACAAGTGAGTACATTAAGAAAATTGATGACACACCAAGAAGAGTGGTTTGGGATTACCAATGGAACGAAGACAGAATTGAAGGAGAGATACTACAAGCCAATGGAAGAAATTGAATGATAAAGGTAATCCACTTTTGTGATGTTTAGTTAAACACCACATGTTTTTCATACTTGATACTATTTATTTCATGCAATTCTATTTGTTGTTATTTCATGAAAAAATATCAAGAAATTTAAAAATTGACGACATTGATAACCATTGTTCTTTACTAAACAGAGGCGACTCAACATTGGGTCACATTCTCCGAAGATAAAAAAAATTAGAGAATGATAGGAAATAATTTAAAAGAATGAACATTAGAAATGGGCCTTAGCCTAGTCATTTAAAAGCTAATATGCATATGACTTGTCGTAATGGTTGGGTGGCATACAAAATCAAATGGAAATATGGCTTGTTTGGACAATACCCACACTACAAAGAAGATGGAATATACACAAGAATCAATTGCAACAATTCTAACATAAATTATTTGACACTTTGTTCATTTTATATTGCACATTTGATTGATAACATGCAATGCTCTTGTTGCATTTACATATGACACTATCCTTTTATCAAATTTCTATGGGTGCATTTATTTCCATCTATGTGGGCATATGGGCAACATTTTTGCTATGAGAAGGATGGTGATAGACATGACACATTCAATTATGGTGTGGAGGTAGACTTTGACTAAGCCATATATGTCAGCCATTGTGGTATGAACCTAATGCAGGTAAATTTAGGATATATAGGAATGATACCTGAGATCCTGTAAGTTGACATCTCATATTTCCAATGTGTTATTTTAGGTGCAAGTGGTGGGCTACCTTTGACCATAATAATGTAAAGGAAGTCAAGATAGTGGAATTATATGTATTAACTCTAAAAAAAGTGGGATGAAAATAAGGAGACATATGTTTTTCCAAAAGACTACAACCAAGTGTTTTTTTACATAGATGTGTTGGATAAAGATTAATGGTTTATCTTTTGATACAATCCCAGATCAAAACATTTTTTTAGACCAACATTATTACAATGCCAAATGAGGAAGACAATTAGGTTGGTGGAAACAATAAATAAAATGTGCATGCTCCATTGCAATATTTTGAGAAATTTTCCACCAAAATAGCGTCTAAAAAATACTCCCCCCCCCACCACCAATGACCCCTTAAAATGGGAATTCTATTTTCTACAATCAAAGTTAATTTTGTCATTTGTGTGCTGTTTACCGAGTCCAAAATTGTGTCAATAATAGAGTCAATTTTCTGACACAATTCCACGATAATAGTGTCAGTTACAATGTCATTAATACAATGTTTTTTTGCATCGAAAATTAATTTCGACAACACTTGTTATGAACTGTTGTGAGCTTGGAGCATAACTCCAAGATAGATAAGAAAGATGAATTACACACTGAGTTCCTTTCAAGTACCTTAGAACTCTATTTGCAACACACCAATGTTCTTCACAAGGTTTTTGCATGAACCTAGAAAGAATCCCAAGTGCAAATGAAATATATAGTCTTATAGTAGTAAAGTAGATAAGACTCCCCATAGCTATTTATATTCAGTTGCATCCTCAAATTCATTCCTTTATTTTAACATTAGCTTTAGATTTTGATCCATTGGAGTAGAGATAGGATTACAATCATCCTGCCAAATTTGTTCAATAGTTCTCTAATGTACTTCTTTTGGGAGATGAATACATGCTTTGGATTCTAAGTTACTTCAATGCCCAAATAATAGTGAATATATCCCATGTATGTAATCTCAAAACACTTCTTCAATTCTTTCTTTATGGATGCAATATATGCTTCATTGTTCCTTACTATCAAAAGATCATCCACATACACCACAAGATATACAACAATTTTGCAAACTTTCTTGATAAACAAAGTTGCACCATCAATATTAAAATGCTTGAAATTTATCTTCAAAAGATGCTTAGTTAAATTTTCATACAATGTGTTAACACTAAGAGTCACCCTTAGACTGCAAGAGGATAAGGCCAGTACCCATCAAAATGTTTGTGGAGGTAGGTTTATGAATGGAGGTCAAATGGACAAAACTCAGTACAAGAATGTTTTAACACAGAAAGTGGACAAGCGATGCATAGGGAAATGAGGTCCTCATTAACTTCAGTCAGTGGTTTAAGGTTAAAGGCGAGAAGAGGGAAGACTTAGTGAGAAAGGTGAACAAGTATGCCATGGGCATCCAACTTTTAAGCAGCTTGGTGAAGAAAAACTTAGGCACAAGAGCACTCTTGGACTCAAGTTTTAGACATTGAAATACGTCACAACAACATAATAATCAAACCTCCATTACCATGCGACTACAACAAGTCGTCTGGATCCTCCATGCACGAGAATTTCAACATAAGGGGAAATAAGATAACAAAAGGAAAGTACTGAAACAAGTCACAACAACATTATAATCAAACCTACATTACAATAAAACCACAACCCTCGTCTGGATCCTCCATGCACGAGTGTTTCAACATAGTTTAAACAAAGAGATGAAAGAAGCTGACTTATATTCCTGTGAAAGTCTCAAGTATTATACAAAACCAAAGAACAACTCTATTATCAAAAGATTACAAAATAGGGAGCTCTTCTCAACCATTCGACGACCTTAACAAAATCTTGAACTTGTCTATTTATAATTGGATCAATTCACAACTGCCAGCAGTGTAATTTGGCCATCCCATTCAAAGCTTTACGTCTGTGCATCCTTCTGTCAGATTGTGCATGTATTCCTCTGTCAGATGAAAGCTCAGGTCAACATGGTCCTGCAGGAAAAGTGTTCATCGTGGTACCTTGGGCTGACAATTCTGTCTCCACAGTTAGACCCTCCATGCCTTCTATTTATGGAGTGAGATGAGGTTTCAACTATCGATCCTTATTTTCTTAATTGATCTCTCCTCGGGATCGGGGTGAGGCTTAATGCCTAGGGTGTGACCACATGATGCTCTCGGATTTGTCATTATATAAGAACGTAATAGTGGGGCCATCAAAGGTGGTTTGGATTCACACCGCTTTTGAGCCTTCAATTCACCACCAACTGCCACATACCTCCTTCGCTATACCATGGTTTCGATTATGGGACTGCTCTAAAATTTTATCGTTCGAGCATGTTCCGTCCCCACAATGGAATGTGGTCATCGATCTGACGCAGATCCACGATCTAGGAAACCCTGCTACTTTAGCGCCCCTACTAAATTTATCTGTTTGCCAACTCTAGGATCCCTTTTAAATGTGCTTAGAGATGGAGCCAAATTTGACGCTTGAGAGATTTGAATGTTGAACAAGAATATTTCCCTGAGAGTGGCTTCCTGAAGCTGACATGGTGACTTGATGTCACTATGATAATGTGTCGTGGATGGAGGGGTGACATGTGTCATTCGAAAATAGGCTGAAGACATGTCCAAAAATGCTTGAAATGCCATGTGTCAACGCTAGATGGATGCCACATGTCTCTAATAGATGAGTGCCACGCATTGGGACTGAGGACTGCCATGTGCTTTGGCACTTCATATCTCGGGGGCGGTCTGCATGTAGAGCTGGAGCCTCAAAGGGAACGATGACCGTCGATCTGAGGAGGACACGCGATAAGGATCTGTGGACTTCGGGAGAAATGCTCCAGATGAAAACAAGAGGGGAGAATATAAAACTCCCGAAGCCTAGATTCCTGAAGTAAATCATGATTGTCTGATGGAGAAGGATGCATGGCACTTGATATTTAACTCTGTGAGAATGTGCTCCAGAGGAAATAAAAAAGAGAGGAGCCAAAACTCTCGAAACCCGAAATGGTGAAGCAAATCATGACCGTCCGTTGGAGATGGACACACGAGAGAGATCTGCGTACTTTGCAGGAAAGTGCTCCAGGGAAAACCAAAAAGAGAGGAGCCAAAACTCTCGAAAACCAAAATGGTGAAGAAAATCATGACCATTCGTTGGATACAGACACACAATAGAGATCTGTGCACTTCGAGAAAAGCACTTCAGAGAAAATCGAGAGGAGAAGTGCCCAAACTCCCGAAACCTGAACTCCAAAGTAAATCGTGCCCATCTACTGGAGAAGGACACATGGTGCTCGATTTGCAACTCTAGGGCTTCTGTCTAGCCACTAATCCTCATGAAACTTTGATATTCCGAATGCATGAGAACCGCTCATCTGAACTGCTCCTGGATCTCCACCATTTGAAAAATAAATCCGTCCACTGCTTGTATTTCAAGCCCAAAATGGACTGCTTTGAATGCTGCGTTTGGACGTTTCTGTGCAAAAAAGGACTTGGTCATCCTATGACCCTTTGACAACTTTATGTGATAACATTGGCTCCACAGGGGATGGCATGCTCCCTATGAGCTGCTAAGAACAAGCAGTTCTAATGCCTTAGATGTTGGGTTGTGGAGTCGACCTCAGATACATTTGTTGAAGGCAACAGGCTAACACGTACACTACTCTACTTACAAAAAATAAAACAAACACACATGCTCCAGAAGGATTTTATTTATGTACAATCCTAGACTAACTAACTTTTTAGAATGTGCTAGGTGAAAGCAAACTTCCACCATAGCCACCCAAACTGTCTGGTAATATAATTCTTATCTTCACTGCAAATGATCTACAAAAGGTAAGGGAAGTATGACAGTAGAAAGGAAACATGTTTTGGATCACTAACAATACCCCCAAATGATGATAAGATGAATAATTTTACAGGCTCCAATGCTTTTGGAAAACTCAACTCCATATACAACCCCACAGGGTCATAAAATTTATAATGAGGTACTCTCAACTGGTAAGAAATTACCTCCTTTATTTCATCATTTCTCACCTATTTTTTGATGTTGGTTGCAGGTCTAGATTCAAGCATGGTGAATGCAGGTTTGTTGATTTGCAGAGATGGCTGCTTAATGTCTTTTGCGGACCCATGATGGTTGATTTACACACAATGTTGTTCCTTAATGTATAAAGGAAAAGGATTTATAGTATGGTGTTGAAATTTCCTCATATCCACATCATAATCTGATTCATAGCTGTCATACATAGGCTGGATTCTCCCCAAGTTGAGAAAATGTGATATAGGGATCTGCTCTTCTTCATCTGAATACTCATCAAAGATAGGTGAGCCTAAAACTTCTTTACCTTGCAAAGAAAAATGAACAATCTCTTGATTCGTCTCTTCAATCACAGGTAAAAATACATCATGGGAAACCTCTTGAAGGAAAAGAGAAAAAAATTCTTCTACAAGTATTTATTCTTTTAAATATGAGACAACAGGGGCATCAGGGGAAAAATATAATGCATCTATGGCTATGCAATCCTCAGTACTATCATCGATCATATCTCGAAGGCCTTCTTCTCGGGAAATAGAAAGAGAAAAGTTTTCATCCATATTTTCAAAATACTCACTTCTATCCTTACTTTCTCTTTCAATCAGATCTTGACAAAACTTATCACATGAGGAACACTCTATTTTATGCTGAATATCAGACTTGAACCTTTCACAACATTCTTCAAGAATTGTGTCAGAAGAATAATACCTCTTACAATACTTGTTGAAAGCTGCATGAAACTGTTCCGGGAAGGAGATGCTAGCAAGGGGCAAGGATCGATACCACTCACAAGCATCTCCCTCTAATGAGTACATGAACATAGTCATTACCACATCCTCATGATGTATTCCCCATTGATGAATGAGTTCATGAAACTCAAGCAAATGCTCAGCAGGGTTGTCACCTCTATGTTCTCTAAATCTGGACAAAAAATCACCCCACTCATCTATAGTAGAAACAACATTTGGAAAACCAGGAACATCATAGAAATTAAAAGGAGCAAACCTTCGAGCCAAAATGGCTTCCATCTGAAAATATGAATTCTTAAAATTGTGGAGTCAACACTGGATTCTTTAACCATGGAGTCACCAGGTGAATGATATGCAGTCTGAATGTGTCTGGTATTTGTTCACCATCAAAGATCATATCTAATCGTTGTCATTCTCCCAGGGAAGATATCTTCACTTTTGTCCCCAGAAACTGTTGGTCACTATAATTGCTTATTTAATCTAAACAATCAAGTGCTACATAAATTGTCAACCCAGGGAAGTCTGTTTATTTCAAAGGTAACCACACACTATATATGCTCAATCTCAAAAGTAACCTAGAGTTGTAGTAAAAACTATATTAATCACACTTGCCTTGAACAAACTGAAGTTCTAACTTGAATTACAGGGAAGCAATCTACCTATTGCAGAGCTCAAAGTTTAAAGAAATGAAGAATCCTGGATTACATTAAAATAACAACAAGATACTGCAACAGAAAAGACCAACTATTCTGTGACCTGAGAACAAGACCCTATTCCCAAAGCAGGAATCTTCAACACCTGTTTCTGAACATCATACTTCATGAACTCATTGCTTAATTGAAATAATTGACATGCATTTTGAAGGCTATCTATCTCCTAACAGAGAACAAGACCCTAATTCCTTCCCAAGCAGGAACCTTTAGCACCAGTCTCTGATTAGCACACTCATGAAAATAATTGAAGGCTAACTATTTCTAACAGAGAAAAAGACCCTAATTCCTTCCCAAGCAGGAACCTTCAACACCAGTCTCTGATTAGCACACTCATGGAAATAATTGAAGGCTAACTATTTCTAACAGAGAACAGGACCCTAATTCCTTCCCAAGCAGGAACCTTCAGCACCAATCTCTGATTAGCACACTCATGGAAATAATTGAAGGATAACTATTTCTAACAGAGAACATGACCCTAATTCCTTCCCAAGCAGGAACCTTCAACACCAGTCTCTGATTAGCACACTCATGGAAATAATTGAAGGCTAACTATTTCTAACAGAGAACAAGACCCTAATTCCTTCCCAAGCAAGAACCTTCAGCACTAGTCTTCGATTACCAAGATTTCATAAATTCACCACACATGATTTCTAACTAAAATAATTAACAGTTACCCAAGCATGAACCATATGAAAACAATGTAATGTTCAGTAAAGCAGAGTTTTTAGCAAGATAGAGTTCAATGGTGTTTCAGCAAAGCAGAGTTCATTAAAGTAGTGTTTCAGCAAAATAGAAATTAATCAAGGCATAAACAGAGATCACACTAACACACTATAAAACTAATGGGTGAAGCTTGTGAAGAAGGTGGGCCCTCCCTTCTCACAAGATTCCCCTGAAACGAAAAGGCTAGAGAGAAATGCTCAGAACAGTCTTTTATTCATCTATCAATGTATCATATTACAATCTGGAATGAAGTACATCCTTTTCTGTAAAACCTTCTTAGTACAAAAACTGGAACTCCCTCGAATGGTGATTTCCTCTTATTTAAAGAGGAAAATCCCTTCGATACAATTGATCAACAAATTACAGGTGTATATCTGGGTCCTATTCTTAGTCATATCGACTTTCTAAACTAGAATAGGGTCTCCTAGTCTTCCTCAATAGAATGCTATTATGAGTGCTGAGTGAGGTGTTGCTGTTACGACTGGAGTAACAACTCTTTATTTGTTTCTTGTTATTGTTGTTGTATGCTGTTTCGGCATCGCAAATCGTGGGCTATTTCAGCCACAGGATTTGTGTTCTGACTGTTTCGACACTTCTCAGACAGCAGAGATGGTTTGATGCTTGGCTCACGGTGCAACTATTGTAGTCAATCTGTGTGAGTTGCTGTTCAACATCATTGACCATGGACTATGTAACAACTTACTCTATGTTTCATCATCGTTGACCATGGACTGTGTAACAACTCTTTCTATGTTTTAGCATCATCAACCACGGACTGTGTAACAACTTCCTCTATGTTTCAGCATCGTTGACCATGGACTGTGTAACGACTTCTTCTGTGTTTCAGCATCATCAACCATGGACTATGTAACAGCTTCTGTGTTTCATCATCGTTGACCATGGACTGTGTAACAACTTCTGAGTTGCTGTTTCAACAACAGGCCTCAATGCTAATCTGCAGTTCAAACTGTTTCAACACTTATACATTTCTAATCAATGGTTAAGTACGAGAGTGATGTAAAATTGTATGCAAAACAAATTAAACGTATAGTAAAGAGAAGAGACGTTGTATACCTTTGGAAAGATAGGATAAAGTGATAATATGAGTTTAAATGTGAGTGAACAAGAGTGTAATGGTGGCAAAAAGTATGGGCAAAAAGGTACATTGTGTGGTCCTAACATCCCCCCCAACTTAAAATGTTGCATGTCCTCAGGCAACTTCACTCTGAATCAGAGTCTGAATACTGACTCTGAGCATGCAAGTTACTCAAGCAGTAGCTGTGGGAGGTACTGTTTGTTGGAGCTCTGAACCCTTGGACACATTGTAACCTTTGTCAAGCTGTTGTTTCTGTCTTCTTAGGCAACTTATAATGGATTTGATATCTCTCTATTGGAAACCAAAGGATAGGAAAATAAAACCGGTACCCTATCCAGCTTTCAACACATTGCTGGACACACTGGATGTAGTTAGGTACCCTGGAGATTGCTATCTCGGGATTAGTAGGGATAAAAGGATTGTGTTCCTGTCTTTTCTTAGTAGATTGCTGCCAAAACAAGTTGTTTGCCTGGAGGGTAGCAATCTCTGTGAATATGATGAAGTGTTGACAATCCTGAAGCACTGTTGATTGTAGTTGCTGAACATGTTTAGTCATCCCTGGTTTCTTTAAGAACTGATAATATTCTGTGACAAAGGTGGTTGCATTCTGTGGTTTTGGTCTTATCTAGAGAAGGCGGTTATCTTCATTGTGTTTGGCAGCTAGGAAGTCATCCTACCATATAATCTGATTGTGGAGAAAGGAGGTGAATGCCCGAATCTGGATGTTCCTGACAAGAGGATTAAGGTTCAGCTGCCTGTTCTTAGGGATGGCCTCATTATGAAAATATGCCTCACAGAGGAGGTGCAGATCCATAACAGAGGCTTCTGCAAAGGTTTTGACAAAATCTGCTAGATGTAGCACTGCATGGGGTCTGCCTTCTGTGATTGATTTGATCTGAAACCATGTAAGTCATTCCATAAGGAACAAGGAGTAATTGCAGGATGGTTTCCTTGCAGCCAATAACTTTTGTGCCAAGTCAAATATCAGGAGCACTCTGCCTTTTAGCTCTTTATTTTGTTTCTTGAGGGCACGAGCTTCCTGGCGTGTCTGCTCCAAAGTTTCCCAATTTGAGTAGGTATGATTTATCCAGATTTGTCTGTGCTCTCAGAGGCTTTTGGCCTGTGTAGCAACATACTCTTTTTTCCATTTTTGTATTATTGCCTGCTCATCCCATGGCTGAGTTTGTGTTTCAGCGTTGCAAGTAGTGGGCTGAGGTAAGGTCTGAGTAGATTGTTCCACAAAAGTGTGGATATTGATCTGGCCGGGAGGGGCAGATTCCTCAATAAGCACTGTTTGTACAACTTTGTTAACAAAAGCACGGGTTTCAAATTTGACATTTGTTGCAGAGCAGGGCTCAGTCTTAATCTTGGGAGGTCCTGCTGGTTCTTGTGTTTCAACTGTAGCTGGTTCTTGTGTGACAACTATCGCTGGTTCTTGTGTAACAACATGTTCTTCTTCTTTGACTGCAAAAGTTGAAGGAGTAGGGGGAACTCCTGGCATTGGGATTTGAATTACTTTGTAGCCTACTTGATAGTAGATGTCCTCACATTGATAGCACATATATTCTTTACACAGATTCTCTGTTGTAGTTCCTTCTGACATGGTCGTTGTACGAGCTAGGGTGTACAAATTAAGTTCCTTCTCATAGGCTTCCTTTGCTGCATCTAGCTCTTGCTTATAGGCTTCCAGTTGAGATTTTAAGAACTCATTTTCTTATAAGACAAAGGCCATTGTTGGTTCTGATTGAGGAGTGACTGGTTCTTGTGTAGCAGTCACAGCTGCACTAGCTGGTTCTTGTGGAGCAGCTACGAGATCAACAACTGCTTCTTGTGTTTTAGCTTGTTGATGTAAGGAAAGTAGCGTTGCGGCACCCTGGACCTCTGATTCCTGTATCTTAGTGTCAATATCAACAACTAGTTCTTGTGTTTCAGCTGTAGCTGGTTCTTGTGTGGCAGCTATGGCTGGTTCTTGTGTTTCAACCACTGAATGAGTAGCTGGTTCATGTGTTTCAGCTACTGAATGGGTAGCTGGTTCTTGTGTTTCAGCTACTGAATGGGTAGCTGGTTCTTGTGTTTCAGCTACTGAATGGGTAGCTGGTTCTTGTGTTTCAGCTACTTGATTTGAAACAGATGATGTCACAACACCCTGGGCATCTGGTTCTTGTGTTTCAGTGCCTGTGGGTGGAATAAGCAAAGATTCTGGCATTTGGGAGGTTGGAGGTGTACGGGGTATTAGTCAGATGGGTTGGGGGTCTATGGCAGTGGTAGTAGTGGTTGCCCTTGTTGAGGCCCTTGTTCGTTTTCTTTGTAAAAAGGGCGGAAAGAAAGGAATTTGATTTTGTTTTCGTGGGGGTTTTTCCTCAATGATGGGGCAAGGAGAATTGTCTGGCTCAGAATCATCGCTAAGAATATGAAGGGCAGGAGTGGATGATTCTGGTAAGGTGTGGGGCAGGTTTGGTATGGTAGGGGGGTTAATTGGACTAATTGGTTATGTAGGCAGACTGCTAGGTATTTCTGGAGAGTCTTGAGGGTTTTGTGGTTGCTGTTCCTGAAGATTTTTAGGAATTTCAGTGGCTTCTTGGGGATCTATAGGTGGGTTGTTTAGTGGAAGGTTTTGTTGGGCAAAACCCTTTTGGATAAGAAGTTGGACGAGATGGTGATGGGTGAGTGAAAGGGCGAGATCTTTAGCCTTTTTACAGTAGTGCGACATATTTTTGAGACAACTGAGCAGATAATAAGGAATGTTCAACAATCTATTATGCCGTAAATGAGACAACAAAAGAAAATCGTGCTGGTAGACTACCTGGTATTGGCCTTCACAGGTAAGGTAGTCTTTGAAGAATTTTGCAACTTTCGGCCATGGGGGTGGCAACGAGCTAAGTCGGACACCCCGACCTTTAAATTCAATTTGTTCCTCCGGCGAGAGGAAATCCCGCTGGGCATTCAGGATGATATGTTTGCGGATGAACAAGCGAATGCCATTGGTAGGGAGACCCAAAACCTGCGCTATATCCTCTTTTGTAACTGAGATTCGAACCCCTTGAACAATGGAATGATCTCCCTGGAGATTTTGAGAAAATTGCAGAACATGTTGTTGATCAAACCCCTGGAGTCTCTGAAAATAACTGAGCCATCCTGCCTGCAGAAAAATTTGATAGGCTTCTGGATACAGTTCTAACAGGGCTGTCGTGGCAGGTTCGTACCGTATAACAGAGCCTTCCATAGCTACTAGCTTGGTAAAGTACACCGTCAAAGAGTTGAGTAACTACTTCTGTGCATAGTAAGTTTTTCGAGTGAAGGCATGCGAATGGTGGTGAGACGAACGAAAGGATGGTAAAATAGGAATGGCGGTGGTGAATTCATGTGAAATGATGGTATAAAAATTTTGATATGTCCTCCCCCCCCGTCAAGTGCGGCTAATAATGATTGCACTCGAGTGGTCATAATGATTTGGAATCTTCTCATTAACTATAGCTTAACTGTATTACATAAAATTTACATACCTCGCCTTACCTTCTGATTCGTGCTGCAAACAAAATATAATGCCTGTCCACGATAGTTCTGCAGTAGTTGTGGCAGAGACTTTTGATTTGTTAGATGAATTGTATCAAGGATTTTTTGATTGGAAGGACAAAATGTAGTATGAGAGCACAAAATCTTGCTGACAGATAATGTTGAAAAGTTGGTGTTTCAGCAACAGAAAAGAAGGGGCGAAACAATTGCTGGACGGTATTGTTTCGTCAATGGAAACTGTGAAGAATTGCCGGACTGTAGTGAAAATTTTTAGCAACAGAAAAGAAAGGGGCGAAACAATTGCTGGACGATGTTGTTTTGTCGATGAGGAAATGTGAAGAGTTGCTGAACAATGGTGTTTCAACAATAGGGAAGAAGGGGCGAAACAATTGCCGGACGATATTGTTTCGTCAATGGAAACTGTGAAGAATTGCCGGACTGTAGTGTTTTGGCAATAGGGAGAAGGCGAAAAGTTGCTGTGAATGGTGTTTCAGCAACGGGGACAATGGTAAAAGGTTGTTGACAGTGGTGTTTCAGCAACAGAAAAGAAGGGGCGAAACAATTGCTGGATGGTATTGTTTCGTCAATGGAAACTGTGAAGAATTGCTGGACTCTAGTGTTTTGGCAATAGGGAGAAGGCGAAAAGTTGTTGTGAATGGTGTTTCAACAATGGGGAGAATGGTGAAAGGTTGCTGAACAATGATAAGGGAAAAAGGTGTGGGGTTGCTGACAATGATGTTTCAACAATGGGGAAAGTCAAAAAGTCGCTGAACAATGGTGTTTCAGCAATGAAGAAAGAGCAAAGAGTTGCTGACAGTGGTGTTTCAGCAATGGGAAAGCTTGTCTCTTCGTGAAGTAGGATCGTCCTTTCCTAGTGGCCTGTGCTTTGATCAGGAATCTGCAAAAATTGATTGTAACATGGTATTTCTTGACAGGGATTATTAGTAAATAAAATCTAATCTAATACTAAAGAAATTAACTTAAAAGAATTAATTGCAATGAGGGGTAGAAGCCCCCTCTAAAAAGAGGTAATGGGAGTTTGCCACACATGTGGCCTTAAAATATTCTTTGGAAATAGGGCGCTGGTACAGATGGATCTGATGACCATTTACAAGTAACGGCGTTTTGGAGTCATCGATTGTGAGGAGCCTTACTGTTCCATTGGGGAAAACAGTGTCTACTTCGTAAGGTCCGAGCCATTTTGTACGCAGTTTCCCTTGAAATTCTTTGAACCGAGAGTCATACAGTAGGGCCCAATTACCTTTCTGGAACTACTTATTCTTGATAGTTTTGTCATGCCATTTTGATCTTTGCTGTTGAATTATAGTTGTCTGATGAATGACATCTAGTCTTTTCTCATCCAATTCATTAAGCTGCTGCAACCTGGTTGTCTGTGCATCGGTCAAATCAAGGTTGATAGCTAAAGCAGTCCTTAAGGTTTTTATTTCAAATTCCGCAGAAAAGACAACACTCTTTCCATAGACTAATTCATAGGGAGAGAATCCTGTAGTATTTCTCCAGGTAGTTCTTTAGGCCCATAATGCTTCAGGGAGCTTGTAGGACCAATCCTTTCTGTTTTCCTTCACTGTTTTTGTGAGAATGGCTTATATTACTTTGTTTTTTCTTTCCACCCGTCCATTGGCTTGGGAGTGGTATGCTGTAGTCATTATATGCTGAATATGATATTTTTGAAGGGTGGCTTTAAAACCATGAGAAGTGAAAGGAGCTCCTCCATCTGTAACTAATTCTCTTGGCACTCCAAATCTAATGAAGATATCTTCAAATAAGAAATTTATAACTGCTTCTTTGGTTGCTCTGTGGAGTGCTTTGGCTTCCACCCATTTAGTCATGTAGTCTGTGCAGACCACTATGTAAACTTTTTGATTGGATGGGGGGTTATTGGGTCCTACAAAGTCGAAGGCCCATCTTTCTGTTGGACACACCTACCACACTTAGAGGGGGGGGTGAATGAGTGTGGGGCTCTTTTTCCCAAAACTTCCCTCTTGCACAAAAACTCATCAATTAGCATTCAAAATTTGTCATTTATAACCAATTATATGTGAGCACATATC
>ML854020.1:34194-49222 GCA_009831015.1 Picea engelmannii
AGAACATGACCCTAATTCCTTCCCAAGCAGGAACCTTCAACACCAGTCTCTGATTAGCACACTCATGGAAATAATTGAAGGCTAACTATTTCTAACAGAGAACAGGACCCTAATTCCTTCCCAAGCAGGAACCTTCAGCACCAGTCTCTGATTAACACACTCATGGAAATAATTGAAGGATAACTATTTCTAACAGAGAACAAGACCCTAATTCCTTCCCAAGCAGGAACCTTCAACACCAGTCTCTGATTAGCACACTCATGGAAATAATTGAAGGCTAACTATTTCTAACAGAGAATAGGACCCTAATTCCTTCCCAAGCAGGAACCTTCAGCACCAGTTTCTGATTACCAAGATTTCATAAATTCACCACACAGGATTACTAACTAAAATAATTAACAGTTACCCAAGCATGAACCACATGAAAACAATGTAACGTTCAGTAAAGCAGAGTTTTTAGCAAGACATATTTCAATAGTGTTTCAGCAAAGCAGAGTTCATTAAAGTAGTGTTTCAGCAAAACAAAAATTAATCAAGGCATAAACAAATATCACACTAACACACTATAAAACTAACAGGTGAATCTTGTGAAGAAGGTGGGCCCTCCCTTCTCACAAGATTCCCCTGAAATGAAAAGGCTAGAGAGAAATGCTCAGAACAGTCTTTTATTCATCTATCAATGTATCATATTACAATCTGGAATGAAGTACGTCCTTTTCTGTAAAACCTTCTTAGTACAAAAACTGGAACTCCCTCGAATGGTGATTTCCTCTTATTTAAAGAGGAAAATCCCTTCGATACAATTGATTAACAAATTACAGGTGTATATCTGGGTCCTATACTTAGTCAGATCGAATTTCTAAACTGGAATAGGGTCTCCTAGTATTCTGCAACAGAATGCTATTATGAGTGCTGAGTGAGGTGTTGTTGTTACGACTGGAGTAACAACTCTTTATTTGTTTCTTGTTACTGTTGTTGTATGCTGTTTCGGCATCGCAAATCGCGGGCTGTTTCAACCACGGGATTTGCGTTCTGACTGTTTCAACACTTCTTAGACAACAACGATGGTTTGATGCTTGGCTCATGGTGCAACTGTTGTAGTCAATCTGTGTGAGTTGTTGTTCAGCATCATTGACCACGGACTGTGTAATAGCTTCCTCTGTGTTTCAACATCATTGACCATGGACTGTGTAACAACTCTTTCTGTGTTTTAGCATCGTCGACCACAGACTGTGTAACAACTTCCTCTGTGTTTCAACATCGTTGACCATGGACTGTGTAACGACTTCTTCTGTGTTTCAGCATCATCAACCATGGACTGTGTAACAACTTCTGAGTTTCAGCATCGTCGACCATGGACTGTGTAACAGCTTCTGAGTTTCTATTTCAACAACATGCCTCAATGCTAATCTGTAGTTCGAACTGTTTCAGCACTTATACATTTCTAATCAATGGTTAAGTACGAGAGTGATGTAAAATTATATGAAAAATAGATTAAACGTATAGTAAAGAGAAGAGATGTTGTATACCTTTGGAAAGATAGGATAAAGTGATAATATGAGTTTAAATGTGAGTGAACAAGAGTGTAATGGTGGAAAAAAGTATGGGAAAAAAGGTACATTGTGTGGTCCTAAAAGAAATGACACCATGAATGTTAGAATTGAGATTCACCCTCAGATTGCAAGAGGATAAGCCCAGTACCCATCAAAATGTTTGTGGAGGTAGGTTTATGAATGGAGGTCAAATGGACAAAACTCAGTGCAAGAATGATTTAACACATAAACTGGACAAGCAATGCATAGGGAAATGAGGTTCTTATTAACTTCAGTTAGTGGTTTAAGGTTAAATATGAGCAGAGGGAAGGCTTAGTGAGAAAGGCGAACAAATCTGCCATGGGAATCCGACTTTCAAGCAGCTTGGTGAAGAAAAACTCAGGCACAAGAGCACTCTTGGACTCAAGTTTCAGACATTGAAATACGTCACAACAACATAATAGTCAAACCTTCATTACCACGCGACTACAACAACTCATCTAGATCCTCCATGCATGAGCATTTCAACATAAGGGAAATAAGATAACAAAAGGAAAGTACTAGAACAGGTCACAACAACATTATAATCAAACCTACATTACAATACAACCGCAACCCTCGTCTAGATCCTCCATGCACGAGTGTTTCGGCACAATTTAAACAAAGAGATGAAAGAAGATGAATTCTATTAATGTGAAAGTCTCAAGTGTTATACAAAACCAGAGAACAACTCTGTTATCAAAAGATTACAAAATAGGGAGCTCTGCTCAACCATTCGACGACCTTAACAAAATCTTGAACTGGTCTATTTATAATCGGATCAGTTCACAACTGCCAGGAGTGTAATCTGGCCATCCCATTCAAAGCTTTACGTCTATGCATCCTTCTGTCAGACTGTGCATGTATCCCTCCGTCAGATGAAATCTCGTATCAACATGGGCATGCAGGAAAAGCGTTCATCGTGGTACCTCGGCCTGACAGTTCTATCTCCACGACTAGACCCTCCATGCCTTCTATTTATGGAGTGAGCCGAGGTTTCAACTACCCGTCCTTCTTTTCTTAATTGATCTCCCCTTGGGATCGGGGTGAGGATTAATGCCTAGGGGGTGGCCATGTGCTGCTCTCAGATTTTTCATTATATAAAGCACGTGATTGTGGGGCCGTCAAAGGCGGTTTGGATTCACACCACTTTTGAACCCGCAATTCACCACCAACTACCACGTACCTCCTTTGTTATACCATGGTTTCGATTGAGAGGCCACTCTAAAATTTTATCGTTCGAGCATGTTCCGTCCCCGCAATGAAACGTGGTCGTCGATCTGACGCAAATTCATGATTTGGAAAACCCTGCTACTTTAGCGCCCCTACTAAATTTATCCGTCTTCCAATTCTAGGATCCCTTTAAAACATGCTTAGAGATGGAGCTAGATTTGATGCTTGAGAAATTTGAATGTTGAACAAGAATATTTCTCGGAGAATGACTTCTCGAAGCTGATGTGGTGACCTGACGTCACTGTGTTGATGTTTCATGGATGGAGGGGTGACATGTGTCACTCGAAAATAGGCTAAAGACATGTCCAAAAATGCTTGAAATGAGTGTCATGTGTCAGTGCTAGATGGATTCCATGTGTCTCTAACAGATGAGCACCACGTGTCAGGACTGATGAATGCCATGTAATTTGGCACTTCAAAGCTTGGGGGTGGTCTGCATGTATATTTGGAGCTCCGAAGTGAATGATGACCGTCGATCTAAGGAGCACACGCGACAGGGATCTATGGACTTCGAGAGAAACACTTTGGATGAAAGTGAGAGGGGAGAAGCTAAAACTCCCGAAGCCCGGATTCCCGAAGTAAATCATGATCGTCTGATGGAGAAGGATGCGTTGTGCTTGATCTTTAACTCTGTGGGAATGTGCTCTTGAGGAAACCAAAAAGAGAGGAGCCAAAACTCCCAAAACCTGAATTGGTGAAGCAAATCATGACCGTCCGTTGGAGATGGACACGTGACAAAGATCCACGTACTTCATGGGAAAGTGCTCTGAAGAAAACCAAAAAGAGAGGAGCCAAAACTCCTGAAACCTGAAATGGCGAATCAAATCATGACTGTTCGTTGGAGATGGATACGCGACAGAGATATGTGCACTCTGGGAAAAGCACTTCGGAGAAAATCAAGACGAGAAGTGCCCAAACTCTTGAAATCCGAACTCTGAAGTAAATAGTGCCCGTATGCTGGAGAAGGACACATGGTGCTTGATCTGCAACTCCGAGGCTTCTGCCTAGCCACTAATCCTCACACAACTTTGATATTCTGAATGCACGAGAACTGTTGATATGAACTACTCCTGGGATCTCCGCCATTTGAAAAATAAATCCGCCCACTGTTTGTATTTCAAGCCCAAAATGGACTGCTTTGAATGCTGTGTTTGGAAGTTTCTGTGCAACAAAGGACTTGGTCATATTTTGACCCTTTGATAACTTTATGTGATAACACTATGCATGAAGTGCTTGATTTAGTCAATATAGAGACTTGATGAGCTTGCATACCTTATGTTCTTGACTCGTCATAAAAAATCCTTCTTGTTCAAACATGTAGACATTCTCCTTCAAGTCTCCACTCAAAAAGGTTACCTTCACATCCATGTCATGAATCTTAGTCCCCGTATTCGGTGCTGCCAAAGCCAATAATGCACTAATGGTATCTAGTTTAGTTGTGGAGAGGGGGGGTGGGAGTCTCCTCATGGTCAATGCCTTATTTATGTGCATATCCTTTCACTACAAACCTCGCCTTATGCTTCTCAATTCAATAATCTAATTTGTACTTATTCTTGTAGACCCACTTGTAGCCAATTGATTTGGTTCCAAATGGAGGATCCATCGGTTTCCATGTCCCATTTTTGATGAGAGCATTGTTGGAAGTAGGCCAAAGAGGAAATAAAGGTTATTTTTGGAATAAAGGCATGCATGAGGAAAGCGACATTTGGAAAGAAGAGCAGCACACACACATGCATGGAAGACCTAACAACGTTAGGGTTAGGGTTTTTGTAATAAATTGTAATGACCGATGAGCCATAAACATATAAATATAAATATCTAGGACTCATAGCGAGAGTTAGAGAGTCGGGTTTTAGAGAGTCGATAAAGCGGAGATAGAGAGACATGTTAAGGAGTTTTTTGGAGAAACACTACTGTAATCCGATACCTTTTTGTAAGATGTTAAGCTATAGAGGAGTAAGAAGGGTATATCTTGAGGGTTAGATCACAGTTTGAGGAGCCTAGTGCGATCTAGTCCACCTCATAATAGATCTCGACTCGATTAAGGATGAGTTGTAAAGTGCACGACGTTGTAGTTTTGGAACTGCCATAATAGAAGAGCTCAAGAGCCAGATCTTTGTGGACGTAGCCCAAGAGGGGGTGAACCATGGTAAAACATGTGTTATGTGATTGAATGCTTGTACTTTTGTTATTGATTATGAGTAGATAGTAGCATGATGAATGAATGCGTGATTATATTGCATGCATAGTCGGGAATGACAATATATGACTTTAATAAGTTAATTAGAACTCTCAACACACACTTCTCAGATCCCCGCTCAATATTGGACTCCAAACACCTGAGTATTGTAGTCACCCATTAAGAGTATCTCGGGTGAGACTGCGCAGTGCCTTCTGGTTCACCAGGAGGGCCGATAGTTTTAGAGGCTTTGTTGGAACCCTAGTAGACTTGAACCCTAGGTCAATCGTGTTAAAGGTATAAACTCAGAAACCAAACCAACAAATGGTTCTGTTGTCAATTGGAACAATATAGGATTGAGTAGATGAGATCTGTTAACATAGGGTAAGATCTGTGGAAGGCGTGTCAACAGAAAACTGAATTGGACGACAAGAAGGTGAGAATGTGCCACTAGAAGGGGATGTTGAGACTATGGAATCCCACAAAAGTAGAGATCAGAAGCTGGCTGAAGACAAAGGAGCTAGAGTTTGCACAAAAAGATAACAAAAACCCTAGAGTATTACCACGCAAATACCTTGAGAAGTATGTGTTTACTGATCTCCACGAAGTATTTTTCTATGATTTTCCACACTTATTGCAGTAGTGGATATTAAGGTTGAAGGATAATCACGCCACAAAATAGATCCGACAGTTAGAGTGGACCCCAGTTCAAATTGAGCAGTTACAACAGGTGAATGAAAAATTCACCCGTGCAGCAGATTTTTGGCTCGACAATATTGTAGTAGGCTTTATAATAGAATTTGCAGTAGATATAGCGAAGTCATACAATGCATCGGAGCAAGAGTTTCTACACGGGCCTCGAGGAAGGTATATTCGATCATTGTTTACTTCTATTAAGATACTGCTATATAAAAAAAGTGTAATGACAATGGAGTCAGACAACTAAACTTCCCTACGTGCATGGGGGAAGTGAGGAAGCACCGATAAAAAGAGGATAAATGGAAGGAGAAATGCAAGGATGAGTGGATAAAGGCAATAAGGAAGAATCCTTGGAACTAATCATGATGGACGATGACTAGATCAAGTGGATCATGGCGACAACTAGAAATATGCACAATGGAGTACCCTACCAATACAAGGTGAACACCAAGAAGAGAGTCATAGCCGCGAGGGAGGGCTTGGCAAGTGATGAAGAAGAGGTAGAGGATCTTCAGGCTGTGGAGCAGATTGAGGAAATCCTACGTGCAACATATGAGAGGAAGATGAGAGGTACAAGAGAAGGAACATAGGGAAACAACCCCATCCATATTAATGTTAGTGTTGAACCCATCAACCAATGTACAACTAA
Organism: Picea engelmannii; assembly: GCA_009831015.1. Classification (NCBI taxonomy): domain Eukaryota; kingdom Viridiplantae; phylum Streptophyta; class Pinopsida; order Pinales; family Pinaceae; genus Picea; species Picea engelmannii. The sequence continues at coordinate 40,526 of ML854020.1, forward strand.
CACACCAAAAAGAAAACCACCGTTTAGACAATCGATTTTTGGGAGAAGGAAGACAACATGAAGTACATCTACACAAGGAACGACAACTAGAGGAGCTAGTTCATGAAGCACTAGTCAAGGATCTACATCGCACGGAGGTAGTAATTCAACATTCAGGATGGCAGGACACGATCCCACCATTAGGTTACCATAATTCAAAGGAGAAGCATCGAAGGACCTAGAAAAACACATGTTTATCTGTGAGAAGATCTAGGAAGCAAAACAGATCACAGACGAGAACAATAAACTTGCAAAACTAGCGATTACACTAAGGGATCACGAACTAGAATGGTATATGAGTTTAGATACAAATAATCCACCAGGGACAACCGAAACAATTATGGATATCAAGAAATTACTGATAAATGAGTTTCATAAGCCAAGTTCAGAGGATCAATACATGAATGAGATGATAGAAATTAGATAGAAACAAGGAGAATCTATATGGGAGATTGACCAAAGATTCAAGTGACTGAAAGGAAAGTTGAAATATCTCATGACATATATGAAACACAAGCACTTGTTCGTCAATTCACTGCTACCACACTTGAAACATTCACTGCAACTACAAAAGTTTCAGACACAGGCAGAGGCTCTACATGTAACCCTGCAACTGGAAGAAAACCAATATTAGAAGATGAATCCAACCATCGAAGAGATGAAGGCAGACTTGAAGAACTTAGCGTTCCAGCTAAACCAAAACAAAAGTAAGGACAAATGAGAAGTCGTTTGGTGTACCACATGCAGGACGAAAGGACACCATAAGAATGAATGTCCAACATTTGCGCAGTATATGGCAGCAAGGATGCCAAATCCGTTACTAATAGGAGGACTATGGTGCAAAATTTGTAAGAAACCGGGCCACTATTCATATCATTATGCAATGATGCAGAAATACCAAACAATCCCAAAGGGTTCATATTGCAATTTTTGCAAGTCAGTGGGCCATGATGACAAAGACTGTAGAACTATGAACTTGATGAGAGAGATGACATCAGATGCATATAGGGTGTAGACATAAATGATGACCGGGTAAGCCGCACGCTAATTTAACCAAGAACCAGCCCCATACAACACCACACAACAACAATATAATAATACACAACAACCATATAATATCGTGCAACCACAGTACAACACAACACAACCACAGTACAATACCACACAATACAATTAGGCACCTCAGTATTAACCGTCGAGAAGAGATCGAGCTAGCTACAAAGGTAGAGGATAAGCAAGAGGAGGCTTTGGAAGAGGTAGAGGACCAGTGGTATGGCACGACTGTCAACAACCGAGACATTATGCAAGAGAATGTCCACTTCCACCAACGACTTGTATGTATTGTTGCACATCAGATCATGACACAGAAGAATGTCCTACACTACTAGGGAAGATCTAAGAAAAGAGAAATCAGAACAACCAAAATGTTCAATGGATTTCAGTTGAACCAAGGGATGAAGGACGAAACATCAACATAGTTACGCGTGGAGGAGCTAAAACATGCAATGATGAAGTCCGACAGGAGTCGGTACAACATTAGTGGGTGACGAAGAATACTGAACCAAGGAAACAATTCGACGCATAGAACAAGAAGGAAACATTCAAGCAAGCCAGACAAGAATTTCTGAAGCAAGACACCGCACCAACTTCAACTGCGTAGTAGTACACAGAAGTACTAGAGTACGAGATGCCTCCAGCATTGGATCATACCAAAGAAATGCAACCCCTGGGACAAGTAAGTACAATCAAAGGCTTTTTGCAATCATGTGTGAAACTATTGAATGATCCATCCTCTGTCAAAATATTGAAAAATATATTAGAAAAATGTAGCATAGAGACAGATGAAAAACTAGAACAGAAAACAGTCAATCACCTACATACAAGGAGAAGAACAAGTAAGGAGTTAAGGCTGAATGCCAACATCAAATATTTCAACATGGGAGATATCATACTGGATCTACGGTCTGAAGTCAATGTATTACCTAAGAAGACATGTCAATGTATGGGAGAGCCCACACTAGGATATTCACCCGTTCAACTGAAACTAGCAAACCAACACAGAGTTCCCCCAATTGGCAGACTGAAAGGTGTGACAATAGACCTAGATGGAGTGAGCACTAAAGCAGACTTCCAAGTGATTGAAATAGTAGATGACACAACACCATATCCAACATTGCTTGGCTTGGATTGGGCATTTGATAACTAGGCCATAATCAATTTAAAGACACGAAAAATGACATTTGAGTCAGGAGAATACAGGGTCATTGCACCATTAGAGCCATCCGAAGGAGAGAGGTTTGTAGAGCCTACTTGCTTGGACTTGGGGGAAATCAACTAGTTGTATAGAACAAATATGCGAGATGAGGATTACGTAAACCCAACTGCAGATGGGATACTCAGTTGGTGGAGAATTACTTCATGTGCGTCAGACTAAGATACGAGTTTAGAGAACTGGAAATAGAGGCTACACAAAGTCTCCAAAAGAAGATGCGCAAGATTAGACTGTGCAGTAAGGTGGATAGGTGCAGTAAGGTGGACAGAAATAAGGGAACCACCTAGTTTCCATGGGGTAAATTATCTAGAATCATTCTTTACATAGCACGAAGATGACGTGTTAGAAAATCAAAGACTTTTAACACTAGATATAGCACTCAAGGCCACACCTACAAGATGGTGTGGCACACACAAAGAAACAATCAAGGATTGGTACCAATGTAAGCGGTTACTGCACATAAGGTTTGGTGTAGGTCAGAAAAGCAACCAAGAATAGAAGTACGATAGACAGGGGGCACCGATGAAACACTTGGAGAAGTGCAGAGCGTTGTGGAAAATAACACCCCAGAGGAATGGCCTCATCATTTCGTACATACCTTAGAAGGCATATCAACAAACTGGTATACAAACCAAGAACTATGCAGAGGAACTTCGAGCTAGATAGTATTGCAACAAAATTTTATAGTCACTTTCTCATTTGAGCATGAGAACCCCAACATAGATGCACCACTTAAGCAGATAAGAGGGGTGATATTCATTCAGGAACTTGAATTTGAATTCGTAACAGAGGAATAACAACTGAACAAACAGACAGTGAAAGAACTGTTGTCATGCTACCATGTGCAGGAAGATGTACCAGATGAAGATGATCTGCCCGATATCCATATTGAGGAAGCTGAAGTCGAAAGAGAAGTGGGAGGTCCACCTGTAGAATTAGAAGTAATTGTTGCGCTGATCAAGGTGAAGAAAGTCAACATTGGGACACCTGAGAATCCCAAAATGGCCAACATTGGGGACTACTGGGATGAGCAGACAATAGAAAGCATAACCGAGTTACTGTGCGAGTACAACGACCTGTTCCCCACAACATTTACATAAATGAAAGGCATAGCTAGAGAGCTAGGTGAAATTAAGATACCACTCAGAGCTGAGGCACGATCGATCAAACAACGACCATACAGACTAAATCCGATATATAAGCAAAAATTCAAAGCTGAGATTGATAGGATGCTCAAAGCCGGAATCATAAAACTCGTGGAAGAATTAGAATGGATAAGCTCGATGATCGTTCAGGAGAAAAAACAAGGTGAGATAAGAATATGCATTGACTTGAGGAAGTTGAACGATGCATGCCTACATGACCCGTTCCCTACACTTTTCACGGATGAAGTGTTGGAGAACGTAGGGGGACACAAAGTTTACTCATTCACTGATCGATTCTCAGGCTACCACCAGATCAAGATAGCACATGAAGACATATAGAAGACCATGTTTGCTATAGAATGGGGATCCTACTAGTACACGGTCATGCCATTTGGATTGAAGAATGCACCAAAAATATTTTATAGAGTATTCATAGCTGCGTTTAAAGAATTTATCCACCAGTTTCTAGAGGTATGCTTGGACAATTGGACAGTCTATAGTCTATTGAAAGACAATGTAGAGGTCTTGCGGCTAATGTTAGAAAGATACATGCAGTGCCAGATATGATTAAACATCAAGAAGTGTATCTTCAGAACACCATTTGGGATACTGCTAGGCCATATAGTATGCAAGTAAGGCTTACTAGTAGATCCTGCAAATATTGCAGTAATCGTTAACTTGCCACCACCAAAAACAATCCGTCAACTAAGAGTGACAGTGGGACACAAAGGATACTATAGAAAATTTATCAAAGGGTATGCGCAAATCACTACGTCAAATGAGAAACTGTTAAGGAAAGTACAAAGTTTCAGTGGAATGAAGATTGTCAACATGGTCTGGATACGCTGAAAGAAAAAATGGTCACCGCGCTAATACTAGTATTTCCAAACTAGGAGAAGACATTCCACGTACATGTAGATGCATCATCCATAACACTTGGAGATATTCTTGCGCAACCATGAGCATGAGAATTTGATCATCCTATAACATTTGCGAGCAAAAAACTGTTAGAATCAGAGATGAACTACAACACTACTGAGAGGGAAGGCCTAGCTATGGTCTATGCACTGTAGAAGTTCATACATTACTTACTAGGAAAACATTTTAAGATGTTCACAGATCACTCAGCCCTTAAGTACCTGGTCAAAAAGCTAGTGTTGGGGGGAAGAATCTACCGATGGTTACTATTGTTTCAAGAATTTGATTTCGAAGTAATGGTCAAGCCAGGGAAGCTGAACACAGGACCTAACCACCTATCAAAGGTCGCAAACGGAGAGGAACCTACAAGTTTAGAGGACAACTTTCCAGATGCACAATTATTTTCAGTCTAGATCACTGATGAATACTTTGCAGACATCATCTAGTACTTAAGTACAAGGATTGTGCCATAAGAATATAACACCGTGCAGAAGAAAAACCTGGTAGTCTGGGATGTAGACTATCAGCTGATTGCAGGACACTTATACAAAATGGGCACAGATAGCATCTTGTGAATATATGTGCTAAAGCATGAAATACTAAGGGTTTTAGTAGAAGCCCATGAGGGAATAACAGGAGGACATTACACAAGCAAAGCTACCATGCATTAGGTATTGGACGCAGGAATATGGTGGCCAACCATCCACAGAGACTCGAAAGAATATTGCCAGAGATGCGATGTATGTCAGAGGGTTGGTAAACCCAATAGAAAGGATGAGATGCCCCTGCGACCATAAGTAACTTTGCAGGTATTCGAAAAATGGGCAATAGATTTTGTGGGACCAATTAACCCACCAACAAAGAGGACATGAGCAAGGTACATTATTACCACGACATAATACCTAACAAGATGGGCAGAAGCAACACTAGTTAAATATTGCAACGTAGAGACAACAACACACTTCCTATTTGAACATGTGATCACTAGATTTGGTTGCCCAAGGATTTTGATGAGAAACCAAGGCACTCACTTCATTAACACCACGATCAAAGCTATGACTGAGGAATTTGAAGTCTACCATCAAAAGAGCACACCATATCACCCGCAGGCGAATGGAACAGTAGAAGCTTTCAAAATCCTTGAAAAAGCACTGACAAAGATTTGTAACGTCAATAGGGACGATTGGGACCTCAAAATACTAGAAATATTGTGGGAATACAAGACCACATGCAAGAAGTTGACCTGACACATGCCATTCAGATTAGTATATGCACAAGAAGCAGTGGTGCCATTAGAATTTTTGGTACCCATTCTGCGCGAAGCTGCGATTATAAACATGATAGAACGAGGCGCAATACAAGACATGCTGAATCAACTGATTATCATGGAAGAAGATATGATCCTAGCAAGGTTCGACCAAAAAGTTCAGAAAGCAAGGGACAAATCTTGGCATGACATACATATCAAGAAGAAAACCTTCAAGGTAGGAGACTTAGTGTTGATGTATGACAGTAAATCCATTCAGCATCTAGGAAAACTCATAATGCATTGGTTAGGACCATATGAAGTAAATACTATCACAGACGGGGGAGAAATACAATTGAAGGAATTAGGAGGTGCAGAACTCAGAGGGATGATCAATGAGAATCAATTGAAATTGTACAAGGACAGTCGACCGCCCACAAATTGAAAGACATCGCACAGTCAAAAAAAAAAAAAGCAGGAGATCAAATGGTACCAACAAGGGCGTAGTGCACCGAAAGGAAAAGGAGCACGCACACTCGGAGATCAAACGATACCAACAGAGGTGCAATGCACCGAAAGGAAAAGGAGCATGCACACTCGAGAGTACGAGCCCAAGGAAGACAAGGCCAATGGTCAATTCAAAGCAAAACGAAGCGGAAAAGACGACTACAACAAAAGAACCGTTAAGTGACGAAGGCTGGCAGAATTGAATGCTGGAAAGAACTGACGAGACGTCGCATTAATCGCGCCAACTGGAGACGGTGAGAGAAAGTAATGGAAAGTATGAAGGAATTGATGGTTCATTGAAACCGTAATAGAGGTAACGATGCCCATACAAAGCAAGGACACAAGAGAAAAAAGCTTATTGCGAAATTGGAAAAGGCACATAGAGATAAAGCAGATGAAGCAAAGAGTAAAGGTTGCAAAATTTACAGAGGTTACAGAGGCTACTAAGCTCGACGAACGACAACTTTTTTACCACCATGGCACCACCTAAACAGGGAGACCCGAGCCAGACTACCCGACAAACCCAAGTAAGGACCAGAGCACAAACACAATTGCAAGGAAGTGAACAACATCCATATCCACCACCAAAATTCGTCAATGTGGACGCAATCCCATCACCAGATACAACACCAGGGAGACTGACACTCATGGTATAAGAAACCCAAAAGACAACACCTACGTGCATGGACATTGATATGCCAGAAGAGGGGTAGGGCTGACAGAATGAAGATGCAGGTAGCCAAGTGCAACCAAAAAACCTTGAAGAAGCCTTGAGAGTCAATGGATGGCTCCAAATCACGAAGAAATGATCGAGCCAGAAGAATCAAAGACAACTATGTTGGAACACCCACATGAGGGAGCAGTTGAGGATGTCACTGGCCGACCAGAGCAGGTTGCCGAAGAACAAATAATGGAGGCTGGAACCTTGAGTCAACCACCACAGTGAAAGGACAAGCAAAAGGTACCTAGGTCACCACGCAAACAACCCACCGCAACAATTTTTTTACTGCGCATACCAGAAGGGGTATGGGTAAAAACAGAGTTGTTAGGTTATGTAGAAAAATTAAGGTACTCAGACCATGATGTAACAAACATAGACAAGTTCCCGGAGTTCACTAATCAAGTCTACTCATAGACTGTGGGTGTAGATCCCTTTGGGGAACCGATTCATCAACCAGTCCAGTGGGCAACAGGATAGGCAAAAACTGGAATTTTAGGTCTGTTGGACCTACCATACTTTGGAAGAGGCCAATATGTAAACAATTGTGTTCAGTAGTTGATGGCGGTCACACATGGCGGAGATCTGTGGCTAGACTAGTTCGTCTCAATAGATGTAGATCTCATTGCACACATCATAGGGTTGCCGTCATGGGGCATGGATTTCGCACAGTTACTCGAGCAAAAAACAAAGGAGAAAACACTGGCTGAGGAGATGAAAAAGAAATATGGCACCGAAAGGGGGATGCAAAGAATCATTATCAGACATATTAGTGACATCGCAACAAGAATGGCCACGAAAATCATTGCATGTAAGTTGCTCAGGAAATGCCACAAGGAGGAAGTCCCGATCGAGGTTATCACAACTGGAAGAAAGTGTGTCGAGGGCACCATAATCAGTTGGGCCCCTTATTTCATTATTCATGGTTGATCATCATGATAGCCATTATGGGATGGAAGGAGCCAAAATATGCATTTTTCGCCACTAGACCCAAACCCAATCGCAGAGCAAGATACTTATCGATTGGAGCCACTACTACATATTGAAAAATTTGCGACGATCACTTGCGACGAAAGTACTCTTTCGTCACAACATGCAAGAGAAAAAGTTCTTTTTTTTCTAAATCTACCCCGTGTTCGTCGCAATATTGACACCTACAGTTTGATTGAACTGTAATGGTCAATGTTCATCGCATAAGCGACGACCTTAGATTGGCCGTCGCATAAGCGATGATAGTTGACCATAATAATTTAGTCAAAGTTTACCGTTGAAAATGACCTAAAATAAATAGCTGTAATATATATATATATATATATAGGTCACTATCATTGCAATTGCGACGATGGGGACCTAAAATTGGCCTATAAATATTTGACGATTTGAAGATGTTGCGACAATCTTGCTATAACAACGACGGTTCCGAAAGGGTATTTTTGTGCGGAAAAATGTCGCAGAATGTTGTTAGAGGTGGGGAAAAAAGTAAAGCGGGTGAAAAGGGTGATGGTAGATGTTATTGCCCTTGTAAAAAATGTTGCCTCAGACGTCCCATAAGAATTTTAAAAATATGGTCACATTGATGGCGGATCGAATGAATATTGTATAATGGTAATTAGCTATATATTTATTATCTTTTTTTATTTTGTCAATTTTATATAAAATTATATATATGTATATATATTGTTTGAATGTTTGTTATAGTATACACTAACTTTGCATGATTGTTTGTAATTATAAAGTTAGAGTTGCCCTCTAACTTTTCGTAGAATATTGCACCAAGTATTAGTAGAAATGTTGTTGTACAAGCTAAGGAAAATCATCATGACCAAGCAAATGAGGATCTCATGGAAGAAGA
>ML854021.1:7959-21131 GCA_009831015.1 Picea engelmannii
TTATTAACAACAATTGATCAACAACAATAAACTTGAATATAAAATCAATCCATTAATACAAGTTACAATAAATATTGGGAGACACCAATCTCCTTGTTCAACGATTCAACCCTAACAAGAACCAACTCCCTTGTTTTAGGGCATCAATCCTAGGAAGCACCAACTCCCTTGTTTATGACACCAACCTTAGGAAGCATCAACTTCCTGTTGTTGGGGAAAAACACCCTACAGACTAGCAAATAGAGTTCATACTTTGCACGCAGATATGACCGAATAGAAATTACTTTCTACCTTCATCCCTAGATTTAAATCCCTTTTTCTTAGTAAATGCATGGAAAGATCAACCTACCTTGTTACCGGCGTTTGATGTCGATCCTCCGTTGTGCTTGATTACTTGTTCGCAATGCTCCTTCCAAAGCCGACCTGCATTCAAGATGAACAACAACTATGCGTGCATACTACTTATATACTAACGGGTTAGAAATCAAACATAAACTAATCAAACCATAAAAAGTTCATGAATTGGGACGGGAAAAGCATTCTCTTTATTACTTAAAATGAGTCAACTTACAAAAGTTGAGACCGACCACCGCTCCTTGAACCTGATCCCGGGATCCTCTTCTTCTATCCTTCAACTGCTTTGTTTTAAATCTCCTTTGGCATTAGGAAAGGCTAAAGGGTTGGGACAATGGAATACATAAATGGGCAGATTTTCTTTGCTATATTTTTCCTCTTCCAAATGGTACCCCTACCCCTTCTTTTATAGGCTAGAAGGAGCTAGATATTTGGATGAACCCTCGGCCATGCATGACCGGGAGTTTCAGTTAACTCACCCATAGATTTTTGTTCCATCGACAACTTTCCTTTTTTCATGCTTTTGTCGGTCCACGCGGGCTATTTTGGGTCAGCCAATGTGTACATGCGTGCAGTAATAAGTTAGGGTGCATGGGCCTTTACACAAGAGGATTTTCAAGGAGTTGTTTAGTAGTGTTTTTGGAAAAGAAAGGATATGAGTTGGCCTGATGCCAGGTAAGCATGTGTAGTGCAATTTAAGGTTAAAACAGATGCCCCTTAATGTCTGAGGTTAGAAGAGCATCTGATGGCCGAAATACATTACCAATATTTACTGATGTGCTGAATGATTGAGCCCAAGGATCAGGAACTAGGAGGTGCCATCTGCAAAATAACAAATGTCTCATTGAGGCAGGCATACCCATGCTCGAGATAAAATAGAACCATGGCTACCAATCAAATACACTATAGATCCATGTCAAATAACTATAAAGAGTAGCCGCGAACAATACACAATGAAGCTACATCTCGAAATCAGAAAGATATACATATAGAGTATCCATCTTCTAGAAGCTGATTCGGCCTGATGGCTGGAGATGAGATCTTCAGAGCTCGAGAAACAACTTCAAAATGTTCCAAAACTCGGGTAGGAGTGTAATATGAGTGTACCACTGCACTACCTAGAGGTATTTGATGAGTCGTCAGTCATGGACTTGATAATCTTGATGATCGGACTGAAGGCTTCAGTGATTTCGAACAAGGACTTTGATTGGATGTTCAAGATGGCCGTGTATGCGGACAAGAGACATATTGCAGAGGGTTCAACTCAGGCTTAGTGACAAGCTTCCCTTGGACAACAACACAACAAGTGATGAGACTCAGGCAACATATATGTTAATGATAAGTCTACGAAGCAGGAGGCAACGCAAAATCTCCATATGTTTGGAAGAATAACTAAACGGTAGAGGACACAAATCTATATAGCGAGAAAAGCTTCCTAAGGTCATACTACATCCCATAGTCTGATGAACAGACGGACATATGTGATTTATCCAAGGGCGACTCATTATGCTGCCAATAAAGAAAATGCTTTTCCCTTCCTCTTTTTGGGGTATATTTGATTTTTTTGTTCTTTTTGATAATTTTGGAAAAAGAATAAAGGAATATTACGTTAAAATGGAGGAACGAGTATTGCAAACATACAAGCTCAAGGCACAAGGACAAGACTGATGTTCTAGTAAAATGATACTCGGGAAAAATTCTCCGACGACCAAAGGTGTTAAAACGCAGAAGCAAACTGTCACAAGGCTGGTGGATAAGGTATGCAAATGCGGTTGATAAAACACACAATGGTAACGTCCTTCGATTTAAGTTTAACGAGCCCAGAGAAGGTAAGCTCGATGGTTTTTCATATTTAGAGAGTCTGAAAAAACATAAAAGGAGACTCCATTGGGGTACCTTTTTCGAAGATAGTCTAGTCAGTTCGAAAAAGGGGTAAACTAGCACCGATTAGACGTCGATTCAAAACCATTTTAACGAGTGTGACAAGGACAAGATCACTCGACCATTTTTTCATTTTTAAGGAGTATGAAAAAAACTTAACTATGGACTCCGTCAGGAATATTCTTCTAGACCAATTTAATGAGTGTGAAAGAATAAGGTCACTCGACGATTTTTTCAATTTTAGGGAGTCTGAAAAGAGCTTAACTATGGACTCCGTGGGGGTTTCTTTTTTGTAAGTTTAGTCCCTCAGGCCCGAAAAATGGATAAAATTATACCTGAGAGTACTCTTCTAAAGAACAGAAGTTCCATAGAGTATACCTTTGTTCGTACAGTTGACCCTCCGGACCGAAAAATGGGTAAACTACCGCCAAACATACGTGACTTCAAATTTCAGTTTAACGAGCGTGAAAGGCCACAAGATCGCTTGGCAATCTTTTCATGTTTAGAGGGTCTGAAAAGGGCTTAAAAGAAGACCCGTTATGTTTTGGGATTCCTGAGGGTGAGATCAAGAGCGAAGAAGAATCATGCAAATGAGGCTCAAACTCATATTCAGGAAAGACTATAAGGACTCCCGAGCCTACAGTGTTTTAGAGATAGCATGGACACCATAATGCAACTGGGACCTAGCTAGGGCATCCATGTTCTGGTAAGCTCTACCGCCAAGTTGCGACACTTTTAAATAAGATATGATGGTTTCGTGTCACAACCTTATGGGATCAATCCTATAGCAGAGAAAAAAGACAACGAGATGCAAAAGTCGGGGTAGTAACCTAACCTATGTGCTCAAGTTGATTCTTGGAAAAAATTTCATGGATCGTCAAAATTTTCTCAAAACTCAAAAAAAGTGTCCCAATACCCGATCAAATCCCTCCCATATAACTCCTGAATCACTCTAAATGGTTTTTGGTATAAAGAAACTGATAAGGGAGGCCAAAAAAGTGATAAAAAGAGGCCAAACAGTCTATAAATAGAAGCTGACAGCTCATTATCACTATTGCTGATTTGGAAATTGACTCTGGAGCCAAAAGACCCACTTTGCTAAAAACGGTGATTCCGAGAGCTACAGTGGATGAAACGAACTTCCGCTTGGACCAAGTAAGTACAAACTACCTTATCTAGCTATTCAATTCCTTAATTTTTCATTTGCTTTCATTTTTTGGGTGGGTGTCGACCTTTAAAAGGTTGGCCCTAGGTACACGCGGGCTGTCTTTGGACAGACCGCGTGTAAACTCGGGCAGAGTAAAGTCTGCCCACGTGTACATGCGACTGTCGCCTCTACAACGCGCATGGACCCCCCTTTTGTAGCAAAAAGAGAACTAAAGGGCAAGTACTGACCCTCCTAGACTTTGTTGTGTTGGCATGATGCATGTCCAGTGGAGGGAAAGGGAGCATGAAGCAATTAGTGAGTTGGTTGCAGGAGATCCGAATGTCATGGCCGTGTTGATGCAATGTGGTTTACTAAATTTCTTCCTGTGTCCATTTATGCGAGCGCAACCAAGGATACTGAATGTCTTGATTGACTACTGGCACCCTGATGTAGAGGCTTTCATGCTAGAGGGGCAATCACTGGTGCCCACCACCGAGGATATCTATTTTTTGATTGGCCTCTCAAGGAGAGGGGAACTAGTCAACTTCAGGATGTTTCCTGCAGGATCGAATAAGATATCGGAACTGATAGCTGAGCACTGTGAGGCTGGGATTGACCGTGCGGGCTCCCAGGTACCCATCAGTAAGATCACTAACCTATCAGTGCAGGCGATATTATTAGTGATTGGGTGGATTACCGGTTTAGCAGCCTTGCATTAGGAATCTCGCGCACAGATGAACTATGCTATCCAGTGCTTGAATGCACAGATTTTTGACTGGAGTACCACACTGCTCAAGTGCATGAAGAGGCAATTGACAGATTGTCGATAGCGGACACAAAGAAACTTCGGGTTCAGGACAATTTTGTGTTCATTCTTCTTTGAGAGAGTTTCGAGCTTTAGTCCTCAAGAAGTAGTACGAGGACATCAGGCCTCTTTTCCTGCAGTGTGTAGATGGACAGTATTACTGCCATGATAGGGTGGTGGAAGGACCAATGAGTCCTTCAATGATGACTTATTTTCTTGGCTGTCACGACAGATCCCTGTGATCGAGGATTACCCATATGCAGAGATAGATTTTTCTAGAGATCTTGAGATACCTGTGCCTCCTGGTGAGGAGCAAGGGGAGATGGGTAAGTCTTTGCCTTTGTAGTTTTTTTGTTTGCATATGTAATTTTTATGTCATTTTTTTTATATATATCATTTTTTTTATATACCAGAGTATTTTACGGGTATACATTTGTTGCATGCAGATGTGGGACCCGTGTGACCTGCCAATTATGCATAGAACAGGCATCGTCCACAGCCAAAAGCTGCAGCTGCCATCGTCGGGGGAGCAGCAGTAGTAGGGAACCTCCCAGTCGGGGAGGCTGAGAGGGTCCTTAGATGAGTTGCGAGGAACTTCACTGTACTCACTCGCACAGTCCCGATGGAAGAGATAGAGGACCTGTTGCCATCCATGCAGCCTCATGTAGTGGGGGCACCTCGGACATGGGTCCGATTGTTTAGGTGTTTAGCCCATGCTGTGGACTATTATAATAGGGCCCATAGGCCTTGAACCCATTTATACTTTTTACGTGCCACGAGCACTTACTTGTATATATTTTTGAGGGCATAAGCCCCGTGACTCGTTATTAGTCCCATTTTTTAGATGCTTGCATCCATCTATGTACTGTGGTTGTTTTATGATGTTATATATGGTTTTTTGATCTTTTGTGTCTTATGGATCACGTGTGCAAAAATGTATTTACATGCTTATGTCAATGTTCTTTCATATGTGTGCAAAATGCCAATCTAAAATTTGATTAGCTAGAGTATCTGTAATTTGGTTTAATCTCCTAGGAACATGAAAATATGTAATATAATCAAAATTTCGTTCTAAGAGATGTACCCTAAGGAATCATCAGTGTAAATTTGGATCATGAACCTGGTAAATTTTGTTTAGTTGCGACACAACTAGTTGAGCGTTGAGATAGACCCGGAGATGAGAGATACCCAATGACAAGGCGTCACGAAGCAACTCAATAACTGTACTATACTTGACGACATTATTTGTAGTGTCACCTAAGCATATACCTCCGGAAGATAACAACTGGCCTTGAGGTGTAAATATTACCCAAGCTGCGGAGGCAAGCCTCCGACTGTGCCGACTAGAACTATCTGCATACCCAACGAACATCTCGAAATCACTTGACATCTGCCATATTGATGAAAGATAACATCAATGGCATGTCCATAATACTTAAGATAAACTAAAAAGTAATAGTACAAAGACTATACATATGTTACAAAAAGTTACCCACAGTGACCTACCTATGAGTAATACTTCTTGAGGTAGAGCCCATTCTAGGCTCCGCCAAAGCATTCCCTTCAAAATCAACCAGATGATAAGCGCCCTTTTTTAATACCTCTTTTATGATGAAGGGTCCGAACCACATGGGTTTGAATTTTCCTGCCCCTAGGGGGTCCTTATCTTGGTCATAGACCAGGACAAGGTCGCCTTTAGAGAAAATTCGAGGACGAATAGACCTATCATACTGACACTTGACCTTATGTTTGTGAGCCTCATTGGCCAGAGCCACATCACGACACTGCTCATTGAGCTGCTCAAGGTGTACTAACCATTCTTCAAGTGGAGAAGTGTCTATCAATAATTGTACTACCAATTTTAGAGATGGGATCTGACATTCGATGGGCAAGACTGCCTCCAACCCGTAAACGAGTTGAAAAGGTGAGAAACCAGTTGCAGTCTTAACAGATGTTCGGTAAGCCCATAATGTCGAGTATAACATCAAATGCCAATTTGACTTGGCTGAGTTGATAGTTCGCTATAGAATAGTCTTAAGAGTTTTGTTTACAGCTTCCACCTGCCCATTGGCTTGGGGGTAGTAGGGTGATGAATGCTCTTGCCGTAACCCAAGATTTGATGTTAATTCGGTCATCATTTGGTTCTGAAAGTGACTGCCATGGTCAGTAACAATCTCTCTCGGGACGTTGAACCTTGCTATAATCTGGTTGAATAAAAAAAGAGTTGTAGTGTCTCCATCATCTTTAAACGTTGGCATAGCTTCGACCCACTTAGTGAAGTCGTCTACAACTATGATGATATAGCGATGCCCCTTGCTGACAGCGGGTTGCAAGTAGTGTAATCAATCCACCACTTGGTGAAGGGACCAACTGTGATGACATGAAACATAGGAGCGGGATGTGCCCTCATCTTTCGAGAAAAGACTTGGCACGGATGGCACTTCTTGACCGATTCTACACAATCTTTGATAAGCGTCGGCTAGAAGTAACCTGCTCGTAGAATCTTTTGGGTTGTTGCCAACCCAGACAAATGACCACCACAAGCTCCGGTATGACAATCATTGAGCACGATGACTGCCTCCTCATGTGTGAGACATCGACGTAAAATGCAGTCTACACCTCTCCGATACAACGTATCATTGAGTATGAGATAATTATTAGCTTGATAGCGTATACGCTGACGCTCATCATGAGAAGAAGAAGTGGGGCACTTCAAAGTCTAGAGATAGATAAGTATATCTCCATACAGGGATCTGAAGATGTGATAAAAAACATATCTCCCCAGATAGGCGATTCTTCAAGCACAACGTCACCTGACTCAACTGGATGTTCCGAAATAAGCTCTGCGAAGACCAATGACTTTTTGGACTTTGCTGAAACAAAGTCTAAGTTAAATTCATGGAGGATGACTATCCATCTACTGATTTTTTCGCCTATAACCCGTCGTGTCAACATGTACTGGAATGGATTCATGACAGCAATGACGGTGGTCTTGTGAAACATAACATAATGATGGAACCGTTGAACAGCATGAACTGTTGCCAACACAAGTTTTTTGATATGAGAATAATTAAGTTTCAGCCCTACGAGGCCTCAGCTCAGGTAATAGATCACGTATTCTGAGAACAAATCATCTTCCTGAACTAAAACCATGCCAATAGTTGACTCTGCACCAGCCAGATATAATAAGAAATCTTTGTTATAGTTAGGTGGTCGTAGCAGAGGTGCAGTTGTGAGGGCATGTTTGAATGCGTCGAAAGAGCATTGAGTAGCTTCGTCCCAGTAAAAGGGAACGTCTTTCTTCAGTAGGCGCATAAATCCCTTGGTGATTTTGGCATAGTTGGCGATGAAGCGTCATAAAAAGTTTGCCTTGCCTTGTAGACTCTGAAGTTGAAGAACTGTGCGTGGGGGGGGGAAACTGGATTATTTCCTCCACCTTGAGAGGATCGATCATGATCCCTGTTGTTGATATGATGAAACCTAACAAATGTCTTAACGTTACGTAGAAGCTGCACTTGTTTGGATTCAAGCGAATCCTAAAATAGCGACAATGTTCAAAGATTAGTCTAAGGTGTGTGGGATGATCCGTTCTCTTGCGAGATCGTGATGTTAAATCATCTAGATAGGCCTCGAATATATGCTTGAGATCATGAAAGGCGAAAGACATGGCCCACTGGAATGTGGCTCCAGCATTTTGAAGACCAAAAGGCATCTTACGATATGCGAATGTACCCCACAGACAAATGAATGTCGTTTTGTGTTGGTCTTCGGGTTTGATTTGGATTTGATTGTATCCCAAAAAACCGCCCATGAAAGAAAAGACTTCGCAACCAGCACATTCCTCAATGATCTGGTCGATGAACGATGTTGGAAAATTATCTTTGGGACATGCCTTGCTCAAATCACGGAAATCAGTACATACACGAATCATGCCTTGTTTTTTATTGACCGGCACAGGATTTGACACCCATTGAGTCAAATGAATAGGGTAGATAAAACTTGCCTTTATCAATTTCTCAACCTCAATCTTGATGGCTGCTGCTTTCTTGGTATTAACTGGATGAAGCTTCTGTCAAACAGGCTTGGCATTAGGATACGTTGTGATTTCATGTTCAACTATTTTTGGATCAATACCTGGCATTTCCTCATAAGACCAGGCAAAAATGTCGTGGAATTCTTTGAAAAGATCCGTGTAGATTTGAATCTCTTCGGGGGAGCAATCTGCTCTGACGAAGACGTTCTCCATGACGCCAGGGTTTTGGGAGATGTTGATTGGTATAGTTTCAGTGATAGTTTCCATATTGCCCTCAGCATAAATTTCATGTGTAGCTAGGAGGTTAATAGGACATGACTGATCTCCCATCATGGTCACAGTGAATTCTCTTGCTTCGATTCGTCTTAACTCTGGGAGAAAATATGATCTGTGATGAATATCTTCCCAAGGTTTGTTCAGACTAGTCATTGCTTCGATTACTGCTTCATCAGAAGGCAAGACTAAGTCTAACGAATCGACATTAGCGATAGAACCCTGAGCCCAAATAGGCTCTAGAAGTGGATCTAACTCTTGTGCAGGAGTCATATCAGTGTTAGCTGAAGCTTGCTGGACTAAAGAGTACACTACTTCAGCGACAGACAAGGGCATGGACATGCCAGGGTGCCCTGTCTAATCCATCGTGGCTGATGGGGAAGGAAGAATCCATGGATCCTTGAAGTAAGTCATGCAGAACGACGAAACTTGAAAAATCTCAACCTTATGGTGATTAGATATAAATTTTATATTGCTCTGCGGAGGTGGGTAATCGAAGGAACCCATCAAAGATGGGCACAAACCAACTCCTACGTTGGCGACACCTGGTTGAGGATTATCAATCATCGGGACTGTGGATGCCCCCAAAGCTGGGTCAGGTCTGGAGAAAGAAAATTGATCGATGGTCACTATCTGGCCCATGTGTGGAAACAACAAGACCCGGAAAAATGTAGCAACCATAGCTTGCATAGCATAATTCCAACTCCGTCCTAACAAGAGGTTATAGTCAAGGGGAGCATCGACTACCTCTACTTCGACACACACGGTCTTCCCTTCTAACTGCACGGGGAAAGAAGGAACGATGCCATGTGGTCGAAACGAATGACTATCGAAAGCAGTGAGGAGAGTAGGTGATGGAGACAAAACAGGCTGGCCAATGGCCTTCCAACATGCCAACGACATAACGCATGTCAAGGCACCCTCGTCGACCACTGCGTGGAAGATATTCCGTGTAAAATTTTTCGTGGGGTAAGCCACTACTATCTGAAACGCTACATGGTAAGGCAGACAAGGTTTTAAGTCGGTTGTATCTAACATGATGGTACCTGGATTACAAGTCTCAGTAGAGCCCAAAGCGGTTAACAAAGCTTTCTTTTGAGAAGGGAAACTTTGGAGGACCTCCAAAGCAGACATCGCACAAGGGGTTTGTGATAAATCTTCCACAATAGAGTAGTTTTGGGCGGCCCTTGTGTTTGGGTTATGAGAATCCTTTTTAAATGCACCTTTTGGAATGTGTGTCATTGTTTCTCTCAATGTCTTCTCAATCTGTAGAGGAAGAGATGGGAGGTCATCTTCTTTTCCCTTCTCGGAAGTGCTTGGTTTACTATAATCATGCGCTCTAGTTGATATGAAAGCATCACCCCTAACTATATATACGTTCACGAATGAGGGGTTGTTCGTAGGTGGGCAGTTTTCTTGGCTGCCCCCTTCCGTACTTGCAGAGGCTTGAGTGAGATTTTTCCCATGTTGAAATGGGTTTGTCAACATTGCCTACTGTTGCTGCGTGAAAAATTTTTGGGCCTCTGCAATTCGAGGACATGGATGGGTCGGGTGATCTTCTGCGCACAAGTTGCAAGGATACCTCGCCTTCCATTTTTCAGTGTTGTCCCCGCCAGCATTATCGTTGGGTTTTTTATCCCCCTTACCCTTCTTTCATTGTTTTTTCTTCCCTTCAGGTTGCTGGGGGGCCTTTGGGTTAGTCGACTACACTATGTGTACCTCCGACGTTTGGGTAGGGGGAGAAGCCAAAGTAGTAGTTTGGCTGGCCGTTGTGTGTTGTATGGATAACTGTTGCAACTTCTTTGTCAATTGCTCAGCGGGCTTGGTTTGTGTTGAACCGACAATACCATCGGCATGCAGTCCATCTCTCTGTCTAGTTTTATCCAGTATTGAACATGGCGCATCTGGTAAGATGTTGTATAATAAACCAGACTGAGAATAGATGAGCTCAAACTGTTGAGCCCTCATGATGGCTTCTTCTTCAAAGAAAACTCTGGATGTCGTGACGTCTTTGGATAACTGCGGGACCAAAGACTTAAGGAACCACTCAAGCAGGAATGCTGGTGGGACTAGTACTTTGATTAAACTCTTTCGATGTCTCCATTCTCAGATGTGATCATAGATATGGTCCGCTATTGTCTGTTCGAAATTAACGAGCAACTCTATGCCAGTGTCGTATCTCATAGGTAACTAGAAATGGTTAAGGAAATCCATCGCCAGTTCGCCAAAAGAAGAGTATCTCGAGCGATCAAGCTCGATGTACCATTTCACGACACTCCCAATGAGAGTATGTTGAAACAATCACAATTGTACAGAGTCATATTTCAATGAGTTAGATGAACACCAAAGATGGAAGGTAGTCACATGATATCCTGGATCTTCATTAGGCTTGGCCTCAAACTTTGGAATGTCCGAAGGAAACTTCGTCGGCATAGGAGGCCAATGCAGATTGTGACAAATGGGGTCATTCAACAACCTCATCAAATATGGCAAGTGTAAAGTCACCAGGAAAGGTAATTTGGGTTGCTGCTGATAACTTGGGAAAAAGGGTCCTGGAGTTTGACTGGCACCAGGTTGCCAGGAAAAGTTTGGCTGCTGGCCCGGTTTCTGGTAAAAACTATGGCCCTAGCCAGTGTAAGGATTTTGCATATGTGGAGACATCATCGGCTGATTTCCCAAATAGGACATAGATTGTTGGACATGCATTGTGTTTGAAGGACTTTGGGAAGGATTACCCCATGCCGGTCCCATAGGGATAGGCATAGTAGTTTGTTCGGGGTTCCATTGATTGTGGAAAGAATTACCCCAGATCGACATTTCGAAGGAGGGAACAAATCCTTGCTCTGAATTCCAAGGTCCTGCTAGGTTTGCCCCCTGTGCAGGAATAATACCTTGCACAGGAGTAGATTTTCCAAAAATGGGGTTGCCCCCAGTTGGGAAAGTGGCTGACGAGAAGGTGTTGTTACCAAACATTTTGTTCCAAGAAAATGGTGTCGAACCTACCGGCATACTATGTGAAGGTGGTCCTTGACTTCCCACTCCAAATAAAATATTGTGTGTAGGTTGCCCGACGGATTGCTGATGCAAACCACTGAGTGAAGGGGACGAAGGAGGGATATGACCCCCTGTGTAAGGAGAAGCATTAAAAGGGACATGAATGCCCCCCATGTGACCTTGCAGAGGAGCACTAGAGCTCCCTACCCCTAGACCCAAATTTTGTAAGGTGGAGTAAGAAAGTACAGGACTTGTACCCAAACTAGGCATACCATATGAAAACGGAGGGCCTGTCGCACTAGGTGTAAAAGGGGTTATGGCCGCCACCAAAGATGGGTTCGGACCACTATGCGAAGTAGTTGTGGTCAAGACCATGGTGGTTCGGACTGACGATGGTAGGTTAGGAGATGACTCTCCTGTGGTGACAACCATGGTGGGAATTGAAGAATTCCTAGAAGAAGTAACAACATTTGTTTCCATTACTGTGTGCAACACTGTTTGGTGCTCGTGAAATTGAATTGGTACAATAAAAGGTGCCAAGAGATCAGTGGTTGAGGTTTCAACCGAGCCAAGAGCAGTTGCTTCAAGGTCCAAAATGGTCGATTCCTCCAGGGGTTGTTCGGGCACAATGGTTTGTAACTCGGTCGCTTCAAAAGACCCTTGTTGGTCTAGCTTCCACCTTAATGGTGGCGGGGGTGGCTCCAGTGTAACTGGCAGAAGGCCAAGAAGCCTTTGTGACTGGAGGAGCTTGGGATCCTCCACTGTGTGAGAATATCCAATACACTCTAAGGTAGTCTAAACGCTCAAAATTAACACACACTAAGAAAAAAGTCCCTAGAAGATAAGACAAACAAACACTAAATTAATTGGAAGAACAGCTACAACAGCCAACACTAGAGAAACTTACCGGTGCAAGTGCAACTCGAACAGGGAAGAACCCTCTGGGTATACTCTGCAAAGCATGGCCTAATGTCTGTCCTAGGTGCCGCAGTATACCCCTACAGTCACCTGTGTATGTCCCTAACAAAGATTGGAAACTAGGTTGCCAGCACGCGAATAGTCATCAGGCGGGTACAGTCAAAAGTCGGGTAGACCACAATGAGTAGGGTATCAAGCCCGAAATCTATCAAGGGTATCGAGAGAAAATGGTCCGGAAGACAACTGAGGACCTCGAATGGATTCGAGACCCACGAAGCCCTGTGGAAAATGCAAACGACGGAATCCCAAAACAAGCCCTCTATATGTGTTCTCCACTACGATTGGTCCGGCTTTGGAGGGGTTATCTCCGCTACCTTTCCGCACGCGATCTCGTGTTTATCCCCTGTGTTAGAGGGGGGTCCTGGATAACTTCCATGAAATTGGATTTAGACACTCCCTATCTCAGACTCCAATGTTTGATTTTAAATGGCCTTGAAGAGTTTCCTCTCCAACCTAATCCAAGGCCCTAGTCCTGAACTAGTTTGTGAACCCTACAAACATAAAAGTCTAGTAGATTTTAAATTTAGCATTACTTTTATGGATTTGTCTTACATCAAGGGGTACGAGGGTGAAACTGATGATGTGTAAAAGACGAAAGCAAAAAATGAATAAAAAAGCTGGAAACAAAACTTTTACTGAATGCAAAATTTCAACAACTTTTCAAAAGAAAGATTTTTTAACTTTTCTAAGATTTTGGACAACAAACT
>ML854024.1:17741-29219 GCA_009831015.1 Picea engelmannii
ATATGCAATCAAGAGTTAGAGATTTTTTACCTTTGATAATCTTGACGGAGTGGTCTTCAACATCTTCTTTCTTTTTTTGATATGTCTCCTCTAGATTTAGCCATAGATCCTTGGCAGAAGTGCATTGTCCCATGCTCTCTTTGATAGGGCTTGAAATTCCACTAAGAATAGTCTTGAGAGTTAATGTATCATTATTCTTTCCTTCCCTTTGAGCTGCAAACTTTGACTTGTTCTTCAACGAAACTGATCCATCAATGGTTGCCTTCCAAATAGTTGCTCCCATTGTCTTCAAATACACTCTCATCTCTATTCTCCAAGTAGAATAGTTTTCCTCATCAAGTATTGGTATATCATCATCCATTTGTGTGTCTATGGATCTCCTTCAAGCTTGTAGTGAAGGCCCTCTCTGATACCAATTGTTGGACACACCTACCACACTTAGAGGGGGGGGTGAATGAGTGTGGGGATCTTTTTCCCAAAACTTCCCTCTTACACAAAAACTCCTTGGTTAACATTCAACATTTTCTCATTACTCATTGTTGTCATTTATAATCAGTTAGATGTGAATACATATCATCAACATATCGTCAACAAATCATCTCCACAAGGAACACAAAGAACACAAGATGTATGTACAATTTTTCTTTTTAGTATGGACTTCAATCCGGGGGTTTTTCAGCAACAACTGAATAGAGTACAACTCTACAAGAGCACCAGATCTATATGAAATACTCATCTTACATTCTCAGCACCAACTAATATGAGGCAACAATCCTCAATAGATATCAATCTGTCAACATAAACAAGTGCAGCAACCATGCACCAACCTGTGCCAAGCAACCTGTAATCAACATGTACCATAGACAAGTGCATCCAACCATGTACCAAGTACATACCAATAATGTGTCAAATACTCATCAACAATGACTCATCAATATGTACCAACATCATCAACTATACACTTCATGTATGTGCCAACTCATCAACTGCTTGTCTCAACCATGACTAGTTTTGGATTAGTCAACAACCCCAACTTGAAATAATCATAACCTTGTACATGTAATGAATAAATATGAGAAAATGATACCCAATGTTCTTCAGTGTGTTTTATGTAATTCCTCCAGGTGGCCCTACTTGGAACCTCTCAGAAAATGAGTTATAGCAAAAATGGCATACCTTGTTGAATTTTGGCTTATTCTAGAGAGAGACCTTGTAGAGCGTTCCGCGCAAACAATATTAGTTGAATTGATATAAAACTGGTAAACAACATACTAAAGACTATACCATAACCAAAACATTTTGTATCAATTAATTTGGATCTGTTATGAAGAAGTTATGACGTTTTTACCCGAAACCCCTGTTTTTGACTAGTTTCAAGACTAGCCACAAACCCTATTTTCCACGGAGTGTAACTCCCAAAATACAAAGACCCACAAGATGATTTTTTTACCACATATAATTGGGTATGTTTTCTCAATGGAATAGAAATTTCATGGTCTAAATCATTATGGAAAAACATTTATAGTGAAAATGGTGAGATGACCTGTAAATAACATACCTTAGAAAGCATCATCAAAAGAATTTATCCTCCCTTCAATTCTGGCCCTCCTTTCTTCACCTTCCTTATGAAATTCGGCTTGGATATCCTTGGTTACCTCATTCACCTATATATATTCAATATTCTCAAGTTTTCCACACCAAAAATGCTCAAGAAGCTCTCCATCAATACTCCAAAAGATATTCTCACAAGAAGCTCTCCATTGATCCACAAAAAGGATGATCTACAAGAGACCATTGCTATCTTATTTAAACTTTCATCCTCTAGGTCACTTAACCCATTTTTAGTTCACTTAACCCATTTCTAGGTCACTTAACCTATTTTCCTTATTTTAGGGTTAACCACTTTCCATAAATAGAAATTTCTCCAATATTTTATCATTTAAATATTCCTTCTTGATTTTCTCATCTTACTTTATCATTTCTTGATTTTTTTTCACTTATCTTTATTATTTAAACAATCCACCTTGACTTTGTCACCTTACTTTATCATTTAAATAATAATTTCTTCTTTTAGGTCACTTAACCTATTTTCCTTAGTTTTAGGGTTAACCACTTTCCATAAATAGAAGGTTCTCCAATACTTTATCATTTAAATACTCCTTCTTGATTTTGTCACCTTACTTTATCATTTCTTGATTTTGTCACTTCTCTTTATTATTTAAATAATCCACCTTGACTTTGTCACTTTACTTTATCATTTAAATAATGATTTCTTATTTTAGGTCACTTTGACTTCTTTGACCTTGGGGGCTTCAAGCCTTCATGTGGGGGTCCTTCATCTTCGTAAGGCCATAAATCTCAATCCATGAGGAGTTATGTGACATTCCACATACCACCAAAAATGGCATGACAAGCACTATCCATCTAGGATATTTTCACCAATAATTTCCTTGATCTCCATCTCATTATTCCACATACAAGCATGGGTCCTCCAACCATTCTTCTAGGATAACTCAATCCGTAAAGTGTCTTCCCATGAGGGATTTCACCATAAGGGGACAACTTTGGAGTTCATCCATTTATTCACCTTATCAATCATGATAAGAAAATAATGAGTCATCTATACATTTTTTCAACAATGCATCATATACCAATGAAACCACAACGATCCATCTTCATCGTGTATCAATGACAACTCATTGATTCATCTTCATCATATCAATGACAACTCATTGATCCATATTCATCTATGCATTCTCATCAAGGAAAATACATATTATATTACATCAATCATCAATCAATCAATCAATCCTTTGACATCAATCAATCACTTGACATCAATCAATCAGACCATTGTCATCAATGACAACATGATCCAACATTTTTCCTCTCTTTTAATTTCCATGCCCAAAATGAAACTTGAAGCACCGATATCCTTCATGTCAAATTTATAGGACAACTGAATTTTCACATCCTGGATAATCTCCTTGTTGTTTCCTATCATCAACATGTCATCCACATACAAGACCAAATAAATAAAATGATCACCAATTAATTTAAAATACACACAATGATCCTCTTTGCTTCTTGTGAAGCCAAGTCCCAACATATAAGTATCAAATTTTGTATACCACATCCTTGGTGATTGTTTTAAACCAGACAAGGACCTTTTTAGCTTGCATACCAGCTCCTTCTTTCCCTTCACAACAAATCCTTCTCGTTGCTTCATATAGATTTCTTATTCCAAATCCCCATGTAGGAATGGTGTCTTCACATCTAGTTGTTCTACTTCAAAATCAAATGCAGCAACAACAAATAAAAAAAATCTTATAGAGGTTAACTTGGCAATAGGAGAAAAATCTCACCAAAACCAATTCCCTCAACCTGGGAATAACCCTTTTCTATGATTGGGCTTTGTCTTTCTCCACTTTTCCTTCTACGTTCAAATTCTTTTTAAACACCCATTTTCTTCCAATGGGCTTTCTTCCAGTCGACAACTCCACTAGATCATGAGCCTCATTCTTATCCAAGGCTAACATTTCTTCGTCCATGGCCTTTTTCCAAAGATTTCCATCCTCTGAATCCACTACCTCCCTGACAATTTTAGGATCATCATCAGTAATAGACAAAGAAAAATTTGAACGGAAATTAGATGGAGTATACATTTCCGGTATCCTTCTTTATCGAACCGATCTTCTCAATACTGGAGTATGAGGATCTTCTTCTTATTATTCATGTTCTTCTATAGAGTTTGATTCATCATCCTTTAAATCAAACTTTATTTTCTTTGGTTCTTCCTTACTTGGTAGGACTTCCTGTTTAACAACATCCTTCATTTCTCTAAATACCACATCTCAGTTATACACTACCTTCTTAGTTTCTGGGTTCCAAAGCTTATAACCTTTGAGACCATCCTTATATCCAATAAAGATACACTTTTCAGCCCTCTTATCTAGCTTACTCTTGTTTTCCTTTGGAAAATGAACATATGCATCACAACGAAATACCTTGAGATGTGTGATAGAAGGTTTCTTACCATTCCATATTGCTTATGGAGTCTTGTCATCTAGTGCTATGAGGGTGATTTGTTGACCAGGTAACATGTAGTACCCACTGCCTCTGCCCAAAATTCTTGCCCTAACCTAACACCACTGAGCATGCACCTTACTTTTTCAATCAACTTCGTGTTCATCCTTTCTACAACTCAATTATGTTGAGGTGTATATGGAGTAGTCTTATACCTTTCTATACTACACTTCTTATATAATTCTTCAAATTCATTCCAACAGAACTCTCCGCCATTATCTTTCCTCAACACCTTAATTATTCCTTCTTAAATAGTTGTAAAATTCCTTCTGTCCTCGTTGCACCAGAGGGGAATCTTACCCGATTATGCTTCCCATATACACAATGTTCACATAAATCAAAATCTAGAGAGAAATTAGACATACCTTCAACCATACCTTTACCATGTAGTAGTCGAAGACCCTTTTCTCTGATATGCCCCAGTATTTGATGCCACAACATAAAATTTTCTCAAGAGACTATAGGAGTTATCTATTCTTCAAATCCAATATTAGAAACAATGGAACTATTATAAGATTCCTTGTAGCTTATGCAGAGTTCCAAACCGAACTCCCTTCAAAAACACCATTTCTCCTCGAACCGTCCTGCAGGTTTCCTTTTCAAATATTATTTTTACACCTGCATTGTCCATTTTACTTATAGAAATCAATTTTTTGGCCAATCCTGGGATGTGCAAAACACTAGGCAATGTTCTAATCCTTCCATATATGATCCTCAACTTGACTTTTCCTCAACCTATGATTCTGGTTGTCGAGTCATCACCTAGAAAAACATTACCTCCATCATACCTTTCATATTCACAGAACCACTCCCTGTGGGAAGTCATATGAAAGGATGCACCTGAGTCAACCAACCATGCCTCATGATTTACATGTGTGCTTGAAGAAGCCAAGTACACATCCCCTCCTTCTTCCTTGGAGGTATTTTCTTCTATAGAAGGAGATTCTTCAGAGACCTTCTTTTACTCAACTTTGGATCTACATTGCTTCTTGTAGTTCCCTTCTTTTCCACATCTCCAACATACATTTACAAACTTTCTGAGAGATTTAGATCCACCCTTAGACTTAGATCTTCCACTTGAGAACTTAGATCTATTTCTTTCCTAGGAGCATCCTCTTGCAAATATTATGTATGTTCTTTTTCCTTACATATTATTTCGTCTCATATCCTATGACAACAAGGATGAGACCACTTTATCAAACTTCAAGGAAGTTGTATTACTACCTATGGCCACAACAAGACTATCCCACAAGTTTGGTAAAGAACACAATAAACTGATACACTTATCTTCATCTAAAATTTTAATCTGAACATATACTAACTAACTTACCACAGTATTGAAGGCATTCAAATTCTCTGCCACCGAGTCTCCATCTCTTATCCTCAAGTTATACAACTTATTTTTCAGAAATAGTTTACTTACTAGGGACTTAGACTAATACAACTTCCCCAACTTATCCCATAAATTATTGGATGTAGCTTCCTCTAACACATTCAGTAATATTGAATCTGATAGGCACAATCGGATTGTGCTCTTCGGTTTCCAATCCAACTTTTTTCAGTCATTTGTTGAAGTTCCTATAGGTGTAGTACTTGGATCTACCACAATCCACTGATCTATGTCCACCAACATATCTTCCATCTTGAGCTTCCACAACTCAAAACTTTGCCCATTAAACTTCTCAATCTCCATTTTCGAATTTCTCACCATTTCTTTTCACCTGAAAAATCAATACCACATATATGTCGTTGTAACAAAGCTTATCAAAGTCCCTATCCAAACCCTTGACCAAAAAGGTGCCCCCCTGAAGCCAACAAATATCTGATACCAAATGTTTATTTTATCCTTATACAATATTTACTGCAAACATATTTTCAGTAAAAGAACATAAAAGATACAATCGAAAATACAAACATTATATCAATAACCCTAATTCCTTAACTAGAAATAGAAAACCATTGGCAAAAATCCATGTGCCGAAAAACCGCCAAACAATGGACATGAAAATCGAGGCAACAAGAAAAATGAGGCAAAATTTTGACACGTTTCTCGAGGAAAAAAATGTGACACTACTACTCATGAAAATAATATAACATATACCCAAAAGGAAGCCACTTGCAAAGATAAAGTGACATGACAAGGGTTACTCAAGTGAGGATATATGTTTCTCCCATATGAAGGAACTTCGTGAAGGGGGTTCCCATACTATAAAATTGACTCCTTCCATATGAAAAACTAGAAGACAGACGGAGGTCCTCCATGGGAAAAGCATTCGTAGGAACCAGCATAGTAGAAGAAGGATAGATGGATGGGCTAATATGCACATAAACATGATAAAGTGGTTGAAAAGGGGCCTCCTTCCCTAAATTAGGTATGCCTCACCCAAGAGGGGCCTAAGACTCCCTTCAAAATATCAGAGGTATTAGAATCGGTTATAAGGGCCCTCGTGAGCTTAAAAACCATTTGATCAAATCCCCCTAGAGAGGTCATCTTCCATAAAGGATGTGTGTTTTCCAACCCTTATCTGACCCAGGGTACCTGCAGAATAACCCATGAAAGTAACCTATGTGGCTACCTATGTCAAGAAAATAAGCCACCACAATATAACTGATGCACAGGAGAATAGTCGTAAGTCAGGTCTACCATATGAGCAGGGTAAAAAAGCCCAAAATCTCAAAAGCATCGGCTATTATAGAGGTAAAGGTACTAGAAAGACTCCCATATACGAATAGATCCACAAAAATATATTTGATGCTAAGAAGGTATTGGGGGGATATCCCCTCATCCAACTTCACGCGGCCTCGTGCTTAACTTCGATGTGAGTGGAGCCTCCTAACTTTACTGATTATACAATGGATTTCACCACTCCCTTAGTCAGATACATATTTTGAATTTAATATGCTTGGAGAATTTTACTCACAAAATCCTATTCCAAAGCTCTAAATCTTAAGGTAGTCTGTGCACCCTGAAAAATAAAATCGTTTCTAATCAATGTTAAATTTATCAGCGTTAATTTTAGTGGCTTTTCTTACTCAAAAGATACGGTCATGAAATTGATGATGTTATGACCCAACAATTAAACAAAATAAATATGAATATAATGCAAAGTCGTAACTTCAATTCCCAACAAATGATAAGCTTCTCAAAATGCAACCTTCAATTCAATTCTTCAATTTCAAATAATATGCAATATTTTCATACATGTACTAAGATCAATGATAAGAACCCAAAAGATCAAATTCCAACAATGCAAAATGTATTTTTTTTGTATTTTCAATAAAAAAGAATGAAAATACAAGGATTGAACAGTAGCTTGATATAAAGACCCTACTGTATGTAAATAGAGACAAACCAAGTAGAATATCAAGAAGAAAACACCCAGCCCAAGATGCAAGGACAACCAATAAAAAGGATGATGAGAAAGAAAAAAAAACCACCCAAAAATTCAACCAAAGAAAGGTTTCCTATTACTCTGCAGGCACTTTAGGAGTCATGACAGAGACCTAAAAAGACTCAGCAACCATCAAAACTTAACCGTCAAACATCAAACTCGACAATAAGGCAAACATGTATGATGTACGTGAATGTTCAGGAGAAAACCGCATATATACGCTTCCTACATAACGAAAACTCGCGTATGTACATGACTGTCAGGGAAAAAACCGCATATATGTATTGAAACATTTCCAAGTTAAGGATAATGCCAAGAAACTCAGATTCAAAATGAACAGAGGATTTCAAGCAATCAGATGACAGGAAACTCAAGATTAAAAACAGAAATCAAAGGAGAAAACACTCCAAACCCCGAAAAGAAGATTCATTCCCCAATATGGTCGCCAATTCTGTTACAAGGAAAATCACTCTATGGCATGGGGTAAACCACAACATATGGAACTGACTGCAGAAATCAACTCTAATATCAAGTATGCTATATAAATAAATATGTTAACAAGACAAGATAAAGATCCTACCTCATCCATACGTTCAATGAACTCCACCGTTGAGCACTTGACTCAAAGAAATACACCTGCAACTTGTCCTCAACAACCAAGATACGCAAGCATATGGTGATAATTTATAAAGTTAGAACATACAATAGCATAATCCATCAATATTGATAACAAATACACCAATGTAATAACAATTCAAATATTTGCAAGACATTAATTGGACAAGAAAAGAGTATTTCTATTAAAATGTAATCAATAGAAGTGTATGAATGACAAACTTCCATGTCAGCACGTTTGAAACCGAGAAACTAAGTCCAGTTGGGCCTCCAACACTTCAATCCTCCACCAAAGGAAATCTCATATAAGAGAGACAATGAGGTTCTCCATCAAATAAGGAAGAGCTTGGGGGATGAACAATGTGTTCAGACTTAAAAGGAAAAAGGGATGCAGACTCAATATGAAGTGAATAATTTCTCTAGAGTAACTTTTCTCTCAAATTTGAATTCTTCTCCTCTTCTCCACAACTTGGATATGGCCCATTTATAGCCTTCAAATGGAATTGAAGTGTCGAGTTGGAACGTTTCCAGTATATGGAAGGTCAAGGATCATGGATATCGTGACATGACATGGAAACCTGACACCATTTTTTAATTTTTCTCACAAAACCCAATGTACACAGGTTGTAATGGTGCAACCTACGTATATGCATGTTGTATAGTTGTTAGGGTGCATATATGTGGAAAAATACATTTTTTAGCTCTAGGAACTACAAAAGGGGACTTCAAGTCTTCATAGGGAAATGGAAAAGGCCTTCTGAGTAAGTTTGCATAGGGTGGGGAAAATCTTGCTCTAATAGATTCCCCCTAATGTGTGAGGTCAGAGGAGTATATGCAATGGCCAAAATATATTATAATTCCCAGAAGTGGAGTAATGGAGATCCAACTGGACAAACTAGTTGCTCATAAGAATATTACATTTCATAATGACTTTGTGCACATGGCTGCCAATTTGAATTACACTACAGATCTGTGTGGAAATATACCAAATAGTTGTTCATGGCCATGAATAGAAAATACAAAAGTAGATACATGCCATAGGCTATCATAGTCATGAACAAGGCCCAGAGAAAACCAATCTCAAAATCAATCTGAATTTATTTGTATACAATGGAGTACAATATGATCTACCATGATCACTGAAGTCATATAGGTATTGGTCCAATGAATGATAACAACAGCTCAGGAAAGCTACGACTATGAATTGATGTCTTCAAGTCTTCTACATAATCCGCCAAAAGTGAAAGTCTACATCATGTGAATAAAGGAGTTGAGGTTGAACACAATGAGACTTCATTTGATTATCGGTCATTAGGGTATATCGTTAAAAAATGTGAGACAACCTACCAATAATGAAAATAGGTATCAAGGCACCGAGTAAATTCTTACAAGTGTGAATAAAGGTGTTGAGGTTGAACACTTGAAGAATCCATCGATCAGGGGACATTGATGTATTCCAAACTATAGATGGTGAGAGAACCTGCCACTGATGACTGCAAGCCTCTAGGTATTCATAGGACTCTAGGTCTCGTTTCCATAATAGATGGGTTGATGTCGATGGAAGGAGACCCGCTGGAAGGAGAGAATTAAGTCATCTCTCAGCATTCATCATGAGGTACTAAGAAGGAGCTTGATGATTTGGAGGAACTCAAATGAAGAACAGGTTCATGAACCAATGACCATGTGCATCTTTTTCATGCACCATATGCAAGCAGTGTATGAAAAAAGACCCTCTGAATAGTATCCAATAAGGAAAACTTCTTAAAAAGGCAAGGAAACCATAAATAAGGCTAATGGAATCCAAGACACTGCATGAATCCCACTGTGTGAATAGATTTCTTGTTGTCGAACACACTCCCACTGTGTGAATAGATTTCTTTGCAAGCACTTTGGCTTCTTTGACCTTTTGGGGTTTCAAACCAATCATATGAGGGTCCTTCAACTTTGTAAGGCCATAACTCTCAAACTGTGAGGAGTTATGTGACATTCCACATGCCACCGGAAATGGCATGACATGTACTATCCATCTAGAATAGTCTTACCTACAAATATATCAAAACTCATACCATTATACATCAAACAAACTTGGGTCCATTACCCAAACCTTTGTTCTACCGAAATTATCTACTGGACTTTCTTCAAGGGTTGACATCAATGACAACCAGCCCAATTAATCAACAATATCCCCCTTTGGAATTGATGGCAACACTCTGATGCAATACTGAAATCATATCACTCATGATCCCCCTGGAACCATGTTTACATATTTGTGACCAACGATCCCCCTGGAACCATGCCTCTATCCTTTGCATCTGATAAATCTCTCCCCCTTTGTCATCAGTGGCAAAGGTATATTTCCATTCGAGGTTGCCCCCCCTAACTAACTCGTCTGATCTCCCGACTTGAAATGTCCACTTTATGGTGCTTCCTCGTGTACATATAAGATATATAAGATAATCATTCAAAAGAATTCATTTTAGAGTAGAAATAACTCTGAGTCTCTGGCGAAGATACTCAAAGGCTTCTCGTGGAAGTGGTTTTGTAAAGATCTTTGCCACTTGTTCTTTTGTGCCCACATATGCAACTCTGATGTTATTTTCTGCAACATGTTCCCATAGAAAGTGATACTTGATTGGAATGTGCTTCGTGTTGGATTGCATCACCAGGTTCTTTGATATACCAATGGTGCTTGTATTATCACAATATATTGGAATGGGCTCATCATACTCAACCTATATATTTGTTAGAGTTTGTTTCATCCATAGAACCTGTGTACAACATGTTGCTTCTGCAATATACTCTTCCACGGCTGTAGATAAATATATTGATGATTTTTTCTTGCTTAGCCATGATACTAAACACTCGCCCAAGTAGAACATTTCTCCACTAGTGCTTTGTTGGTCGTCAATGCAACATGCCCAATCTGCATTTGTGTAGGCAATAAGTGATAGATCCTTTCCTTTTGGATACCATAATCCAAACTCTTTTGTTCCTTTGAGATATCTGAAAATCCTCTTCACTGCTAATACATGTGATTCCTTTGGTGTTGCTTGAAATCATGCCACATATCTAACTTCTTGAATTACCTCAGCTATGGATGCTATCACATATAGTAGGCTACCAATCATTGACCTATATTGCCTTTGATTTGTAGACTTTGAATCATAATCTTTGCTCAACTTGCAACTGTATTGCATGGGAGTGATAATTGGTTTGCAATCTTCCATTCCGAACCTATTTAGCATTTCTCTGATATAATTGGTTTGAGAAATAAAAATTCCTTGGTTGTGTTGAGCGCTCAACAAACCCTAAAAGCCTTATGAAATTTTATCACTTTTTGGGTACCACTTGTTTTCTTTTACTGTCTAAATTGATTTCACTTTGG
>ML854025.1:8603-37821 GCA_009831015.1 Picea engelmannii
AGAGAGAGGAGGAAGTTCTCGAGGAAGACATGGTGGCGGAAGAAGTTCTTCTAGAGGAAGAGGAAGAATCAGAGGAGGAGAAGTAGGGTGTTATGCCTGTGGAAAGACAGGACCATGTCTTGGGAATGACCCGAGAAAAAGAAAGAAGGAGGAGGTGAAGCTCACATTTCAGAAGCACAAAAAATGAATGTTGAAGCAGAAGGTGCAGAGGATGGAACATCCTTGATGTTGGGGAAGGTTCTCTTAAAACCAGAGTCAGAAATTGAAAACCAAGTGAAGAGGAACAGTCTATTCAGAATAGCTTGCAATACTAAAGATAGAGTATGAAAGGTGATAATTGACAGTGGGAGCACTGATAAATTAGTATCCACAAAGATGGTGGAGAA
This sequence comes from Picea engelmannii, assembly GCA_009831015.1. Taxonomy (NCBI): domain Eukaryota; kingdom Viridiplantae; phylum Streptophyta; class Pinopsida; order Pinales; family Pinaceae; genus Picea; species Picea engelmannii. The sequence goes on from ML854025.1 coordinate 8,990, forward strand.
ATTGGAGCTCGAGAAAACTGCACATCCAAATCTGTATAAAGTCTTATGGTTGCAGAAAGGACACTAGGTAATGGTCACTAAACAATGCCTCGTTGAATTTAAGATAGGAGGATATAGAGATGAAATTTTGTGTGATGTGATTCCCATGGATGTATGTCATGTTTTGTTGGGAAGACCATGGCAGTTTGACAAAAATGTCCTTCATGATGGGAGAAAAAATACTTACACCTTGGAGAAGAATGGTAGGACACACATGTTGCTACCAATAGAGGAGAAGAAAGTAAAATAAGAAGCCAACACAAGCATACTTCTCATGAGTGGGAAGGAACTCCTGAGAGAAGTAAAAAAGGAACAGGAGATGCAGTTTTTTGTGGTGAGAAAACCCAGATTTGTCCTTACAAGTACTTCAATGGATGATTTTCCTGAAGAAGTTCAAGAGTTGTGGGAAACTTTTGCTCACATAGTAGTGGAAGAGCTACCTAACTCATTGCCACCCATTAGAAGTATCAGCCATCATATTGATTTGATACCGAGAGCAAGCCTATCAAACAAAGCATCATATAGATTGACACCTCAAGAGAATGAAGAGGTAAAGAATCAAGTCCAAGATTTGTTAGAAAAAGGTTTGGTCAGAGAAAGCTTGAGTCCATGCACAGTACCAATTGTGTTGAGTCCAAAGAAGGATGGAGGATGGAGGATGTGTACAGACTTGAGAGCCATTAACAAGATCACCATTAGGTATAGATTTCCTTTGCCAAGAATGGATGACTTAATGGATTGTTTAAGTGGAGAAAATTTCTTTTTTAAGATAGATTTGAAAAGTGGATATCACCAGATAAGGATGAGAGAAGGTGATGAGTGGAAACCATCCTTTAAGACAAATGAAAGGTTGTATGAATGGCTTGTTATGCCATTTGGCTTAAAAAATGCCCCAAGTAATTTTATGAGATTGATGAATGAAATACTGGAAGATTTCATTGGAAAGTTTGTGGTTGTATATGTGGATAATATACTGGTATTTAGAAAGACTAAAGAGGAGCATTTGAGACATATGACATTAGTGATGAGGAGACTACAACCGGAGAAGTTGTTGATAAATCTGAAGAAGTCCTCTTTTATGAAGATATAACTTATTTACTTAGGTTTTTTTATCTCTTCAAATGAATTGAATATGGATCCAGAGAAGGTGAAAGAAATCAAAGAATGGCCATCACCAAGGATTATGTTTGATGTAAGAAGATTCCATGGATTAGCAAGTTTCTATAGGAAGTTCATCAAAATGTTTAGTGGAATATGTACACCAATGATGGACACAGTGAAGAAGAGGCACAAGTATTTTAAATGGACAGAGGAGTCTGAAAGGAGATTTAATATATTGAAGGAGAAGATAACAGAACGACCAATTATGGTCTTACCAAATTTTGGAAAGACATTTCAAGTGAGATGTGATGCAAGTGGAGTTCCAATTGGAGTATTCTTGAGCCAGGATAATAAACCAGTTGCATATTTCAATGAGAAGTTGAATGAGACTAAGAGAAAGTACTCCACACGTGATAAATAATTTTATGCTATAATTCAAGCCTTGAAGAAATGGAGGCACTACCTCGTTCTAAAAGAATTTGTCTTGTATAACGATAACCAAGTTTTACAATTCATAACTAGACAGGAAAAATTGAATCAGAGGCATGCAAAGTGGATTGAGTTTATGCAGAATTTTACTTTTGTCATCAAACATATCTTTGGAAATGCTAACAAAGTTCCTGATGCATTGAGAAGGAGATGCTTGATTCTACAGGAGTTTCAGATGAAGACCTTAGGTTTTGAACACCTTAAGGAAATGTATAGTGATGATCCATATTTCAAGGAAGCATATGAAGCATGTGCAAGTCTTGTGCTGAGAGATAAGAGTCAGTGGGCAGAGTATATGATTCAAGAGGAATTGTTGTTCAAGGGAAATCATTTGTGCATACCAAAATGCTCAATGAGGGATAACCTTTTGAAGGAGAAGCATAGTGGAGGATTGACTGGACATTTCGGCCATAATAAAACATTTGCACAGTTGAGCAGTTCATACTATTGGCCAAGTATGAGGACAAAATAAATTTTGTGAACATATGTAGAATCTGCCAACATGCAAAAGGCAAAAGACAGAACACTGGATTGTATCAACCATTGCCAATACCATAGAGACATTGGGATGCAATAAGCATGGATTTTGTGTTGGGACTACCAAGAACACAAGGAGGATGTGATTCCATATTTGTAGTGGTGGATAGATTTTCAAAAATGGCACACTTTATCCCATGCCAGAAGACGAGTGATGCAACACATGTTGCAAATTTATTTTTCAAGGAAGTTGTTCGACTTCATGGATTACTCAGAAGTATTGACTCAAACAGAGATACCAAATTCATTGGTCATTTCTGGAGAACACTATGGAAGAAGTTGGGGACAGATTTGTCCTTCAAATCAACTTATCACCCTTAGACATATGGTCAGACTGAGGTGGTAAACAAAAGTTTGGGAAACTTATTAAGGAGTCTAGTCACTGGGCATCATAATCAGTGGGATCAGATTTTTCCACAAGAAGAATTTGCATATAATGACTCACCAAATAGGAGCACTCGAAAAAGCCCATTCTAAATACTGTATGGAATGCAGGCAAGAGGAGTAGATGAGTTAAGAGACTTGGAACAAAGTGATATCAGAAGCGCTGGAGCAGAAGATTTTGTTGCAGAAATGCAGAGGCTCCATAGCCAGATCAGAGAGAAGTTGCAGAACTCTAGCCAAGAGTACAAGCGCAGATTTGATCAACATCGCAAAGAGCTTCAATTTGAAGTAGGAGATCAGGTTCTGGCACATCTCACAAAAGAAAGGTCTCCAAGAGGAACATATAACAAGTTGAATATGAAGAAGATAGGGTCATGTAACATATTAAGGAAGTTTGATGCAAATTCCTATGAGATTGAGTTGCGAGATGATGTGGGAATATCACCCATACTCAACATATCAAACCTGAATCCTTACAAGGAAGATGACACAGAGAGATCAGAAGATCAAGAGAAGATTCAATGGGAAAAGAAAATTCATGTAGCAAAAAATCCACAGATGGAGAATATCGTTGATTAAAGGATTGGCAAGAAGACCAAGGGGAAGAACTATTTTTAATATTTGGTAAAGCGGAAGGGACACCCAATAGAAGATGTTAGTTGGGAAAATGAAGTTGATATCCAGAAGCATGGAAAGTCAGTACGGAGATCATGGACAGGAGTCCAGGAATTTTTGGCCAAGGGAGTATGATGCAGGAGCATCTCTAGCAAGCCTACGTGGAGAGACAACTCAGCGCCTTAGCGCACTGTTGAATCATTTTAGAATCTTAACCGTTGGCGTTTCCTACAAAAACTTTTTTTGAAATGATTGGAAACTGAAGAAGATCAAACGCTTGGAGGTTGAATGATCATGAATGATATGGGCGTTTCAATCCTAGTCTTGAATGTAATAGAAATTAAGTAGTAGTTAGTTTTTTGTCTTGAGTAGACGAGTAGACAAGTAGTCGGGGGGGGCGGACCTAAGAAACCTCTTAAATAAATAGAGGTTGTGTATGCTCGAATGAGACTACTGCAAGTTAGTAGGAGGTTGCTGTGATTTAGTTGTTGTTGAATTTTCAATTATTGTTTAATCATAATTGTATCCATTTACATTTGAATGAATATAACAAGGGAAAATTGACCCAATGCATGGTGTTGCTACTATTTACAATTCCCTATTATTTTGTTTTCATGAATGAATGAGTTGTGTTGTTGAGTATATGAAACTGTGAAGTGGTTAGATAAGTTTTGTTTGTTCTCTTCGTTGAGTTCATGCAAGGTGTGCATACAATGCATAAGGAGTGCGTTGACAAAGTCTGGTTCGACTCAGAAGCTCAATAGAGATAGCGCGAAACTTTCCCTTTGCAAGGAGTGCAAAGTGATTGTTGCAAGGCGTGCACAGTCGTCCGTGAGAATTTAAGTCTTGCATGAGAATCTGTTGCAAGGAGTGATAGAGTCTGTTTTGACTCATAAGCTCAGAAGAGATAGCGTTAACTTTCCATTTGCAAGGAGTGCAAAGGGGTTGTTGCAAGGCGTGCACAGTCGCCCGCAAGAAGCTAAGTCTTGCATAAGAATTTGTTGCAAGGAGTGCACATATCCAAAATTCGACTAAGTGTTAAAGTAACCCTCTAAGGAGTCAAAGGGTTCAAAGGAGAAATCTCATGAGAGATAGTGAGAGAAATATTCAAGGGAAACGAAGTTATGAAGATTTCACTAGTCATTGACTAAGATCTGTCCAAGAGGGAACGAGATCATTCTGGATCGTCAGATCTGAGAAACTTGCACGAGCTTAAGCCTCTGTGCACGTAGAGAGAGAAAAGTCATGAAGAGTTGAATTAGATCCTGACTGTTGGTCGCTAGGGGATACGTGTCAACAGATCTGAGGCTTTGGGAAAAATCACTTTGAAGATTTCAGTTGAGAATTGAAACTCCTGAAACTCGAAATTCGAAGTGAATCTGGACCGTCAGATCGAGAGGGACATGTGGCAATAGATCGTGAGCTCCGGGAAAAAGCGAGCTTGGGGAAGTTGAGATTTGAGATTTCTGAACCCCGAAGGTCCAACGCGAATCATAGTCATTTGATTCAAGAGAAAACGTGGAATAAATCCGTGGACTCTCGGTAAAGACCCGAAATAAATCATAGCCATCAAATTAAGGAGGACACGTGGCATAAATCTGTGGACTCTGAGTGAAGACCCGAAGTGAATCTCATTCGTTTGATTCAGGAGGACACGCGACCGAAATTCGTGCACTTCAAGGAAAAGTGAGTGGGTAGGAGTTGAGAAATCCGAAGTTGGAAGACCCGAAGAAATCGCAGTTGTCGATCTGCGGTAGACACGCGTATTTGAGAGACAACATCTGAATGCAGAAGCGAAGAAAGTAATTGAACAGAACGAATAAATGGAAGACAAGTTGGTGCAAATAGCTAAGAAAACAATTACGGATTGGTGTGTCAAGGCATTTCAATGTGTTTGGTACATGTTATTTAAGTGTGACACTCGAGTGTTTCTTAGCCATGGAAGCCACGAGAAGAGATTTTGTGAGGCTCCCAACTCCGGGATCTCCTCAATACAGCATACCAGATGACTCCATGACAACCCTAATTTAACCCTTATTCCTAGAAAGATGACAGACAGATAATATCAGTGTGCAAAACGTTGAACAAGGACCATATGATCGTAACGTAGCAGCTGTCATAGTGGATTTGATGGAGAAGAGATTTCCTGGTTTGATTCCCCCTTGGGATATGGAGGGGACACTGCAATGACTTTGTATTATATTCTGCAGATAATAATACAGGAAGGCTATGTAACGGGTTTAGAGGAAGACCTCTGCGGCACGTACAGAAGTCACGTAACTTGCAAAACCTATGGCGCTCACTCGGATCAGGTTGACGATGATATAATGGTTACATTCTGGGTGGACAAAGGAGAGGATTTTGGCCTTCTCTACTTCTGTGAGGTAAATTTGAAGATAAAGATAAGACTGACAATAGCACCAGGTTTTTAACAACACATCATCTGTTCAACTTTACAGAAAGAATTTGCGCATTTAAAGCCCAAATAACACATAACAGTGCACTCAGTAGAAGTTAGAAAGATTCATGTGATAAGGTCTACGATGTAAGGTATCGAACTACGATTTGCAGTTTTCCACGTACTTTGATTTTGGATCTTCGTGACGTTTCCCGGTGGGAGGGGATGATGCTGCATCTCAAATTTTTGGATCTCAGTCAACAGATGGAACCACAACGTAGTAGTGGGGCTGGGAATTGTAAATATAAGCTGGTAGTAGTTGATGTTGCAGTCGATAATGGAGAGCATGCTATCACATACGTAAGAGCTTCAAAGTATGTGAACCGATATGGTATTGATATGGGGAACATTTGGTACGAAATTAACGACCATCAGATCAAGTTAGTACCATTTACAGAGCTATTCAAACCAACAGACCTCTCCCTTAGACTAATCTATGAGCAGATGAACTCCTAAACTATTTCTTAGTTATGAAAATCATATTTCTCATTGGAGATCTACTTATTTTGAAATGGAAAAATTATCTAAGTTGTGAAAATCATATTTCTCATTCGATATCTAGTTATTTTGAAATGGCAAAACTTATCTAGTTACTCTTGCAATGGAATTTTTTTCCCAACTTTTGAAATTTCAACATATCTAACTCAATATATTCTAACTTAAATAAATAAATAGAATCAATAATTTAAAGAGATTTCTTGGAATAGCATGTTGTCAGCTAGCATTGTCATCATCTTGCATCTTTTGAGGGTGTGCTGCAGAAAGTTTTTCACTTGGCTGCTTGCAAACACTCTTCACCTAGAGCATATCCATACTCTATTCTAGGTTATGGGTGGTCAAACACCTAGTGCAACTTTTGTATACTTAGACAATTTGTTAAAACTCTTAACACCTAGTCATTTAAACATACACCCATGAAATGAAGAGAACACTTGCTTAAAAAACAAGAGACACACAAATATAGTGTGAACAACACAAGTTGTGCCTAGCACTCAACTAAGTTTTATTATTATGAAACGATTAAAATATGAGCATTATAAGCTCAATTTACAACTTTCGAAAAGTCTTACAACTTTCGAAAAGTCACACGAATTGTCTGACCTCGCCAAGACACCCATACACATATTCATCACACCAAGACTCATCCATCCTAACAACTTTCGCAACTCCTGCAGACAACCCCAAACGTCCATCCGCCATAAAGTCAATGTCTCTTCTCTATCACAAGACTTTTCACGGACCTGCAGTTCTAGTTCTACCTCATAGCTACCTAACTTAGACCTGCAACAAGACTTTCCCCATACTCAATCCAAAATAAGGTTGTGCCAACTCTATCCACAAAATCACCTCAAGGCAGAACAAGTCCTCCTATGTGGAGTGACTTGGCTCCTTCAAGGAGCTCACCTCTCTTCATCCAAGCCTGTCTCAGAATCATAGAGTTGATGTTGTTCTTCTTGTTATGAAAATTTTACTTTCTTGATTGTGCGTCCTTGTTCTCTTAAATGGACTCCAAAGGTCATAATCATGAACTGTCATGTCCTTTGGTTTTGTCGCACCCCTTTGTGAACCACCATGCCCAAATGAATTTTCATTCACCTTCGTGGACTTGGTCGCCCAAATGAACCTATGCTCTCGTCAACTGGTGCGATCCAAACTTGGTGCACTCCTCATGTTGATGCGCCCCAACCTATTTGGTGTGCTCCTTCTCTTGGTTTCTTCTACCCCATGCTTTACCTCATGCTTGGGAAAGCCCCTTGATGCATCAGCATGCCCAAGGCACCCACTTTCCCAACCACTGCGACTCTTGGGTTTTGGAGAAACCCCAAGTTCCATCTCCTTCAGGACTTGGGAAATGGTCTTTTCTCCCTTCTAGTCAAAGACCTTATATCCTCCCCACCTCAATTCATTGTCTTCACCAACAACATGCACAAAATTTGTGATCTCTAACTCTCCACTCGAACTCGTGCCCTCGACATAACAAAGTCTGTAGGAAACCCAAAGTTTTGTTCCAAGAGAAAACCTCAAGTTTTTTCAAAGTGGAAACCCCAAGTTTCATTCCAAGTGGAAAACCCAAGTTTTTTCAAAGTGGAAACCTCAAGTTTCCAACTCACACTGCAATCATCTGCAACATATGAAAACATCCACACTTCCCTGCCCAAAGTTGTGTGTGACCAATCTGCCTGCTAGATTGGAAAGACATTTCTTCCCCAACTCTATCTGGAATGTTTAAGTTGTCCCTATCCTGCTATGATGATCACACTTTGTTCTATTGTTGTTGCCTCAACTACTGCTACAACCTCATGAAAAATTTCTAAGTGTTGAACTCACGTGATCTTATTGTTGCACCCAAACTTTGACCAACTCTATCATTTCTCTACACAATGCTATCCTCAAGTCATGCACGGGTTGGGTGTTCAATCCAATTGTCACGTCCATTTCTTGAAATATGCATCTCCATGCATGAACTTAGTCTTTTATGTTTGCATCTCTCCCACTCCATCCAAATACAAAGACTAATGCAAGTGTGCACCCTTTCCTCACAGTGGCTTTCATCATTTAATCTTCGTCAAGGATATCCTCCATAATATCTAATTGTTGCACTTCATACCTACTGGTGCATCTGTACTTTGACCCCCTTATCATGCTATTGTTCTCGCCCAATTCTTGAAGTAGTTGAACGGTCAGTCCAACCGTAACATTTCTTGAGTCTATACACCTTCATGCACAAATTGGTCACTTAGTTCGAAACTTCATCCCATCCGCACAACAACCTCAAACCCTAAGGCAAGGTCGCCCCTCACTTTGCTACACTATGAAGTCTCCCCAAAAAAAATCCATCCATGGAAACTTGAATCTATTGTGTGCCTCGTGGAAAAGTTATCCATTCTTGTACACACATTATGCATTGCATACGAGTTTATTTAGAGTCAGTGGAAATCTTCATGTATCTTATCTCTGCACATCCAACCAACTCTCCCCTTATCACTTAAACTACGATTAGGTCCAAAAGTTTGGCTTCCTTTCCCAAATTCTCACCATCTTCGTCTGCGTCTTCGTATATGAAACATCCCATATGCTCCAAGAGCCGCACATCCAAATTGTCTTTTCCCCACTACTTTATCACTTGGCCATGCTCCTATTTCTACCTCTATATGCCTAGGAATGGTTAGGCTTCACCCTCAACCATATTKCCTAAGATAAGAGAAAAAACCATGTCCAAGTAATCTTTTCATGTTACGATCTTCATTTCCACACAATCCTCCAAACCAAAGCAAGTCCTCAACTTACCTCCTACCATTAAGTCACCTCTCACCAACTCAACATCTKTGATGAGTGTGGCCAACACACTTACACTCTTCAAATGTCCCAAATAATTTTCCAAAGTGCTCCAAGTAGAATGATTCATCTCAAAKAACTTACATTCCTTAGGCACAATTGACCCAATACTCTTTCCAACCTCAACCAATGACCCGAACATATATCTGAGTCATAACACAATCATCCACAAGTCATCAATGTGTGCTCTATCTCATCCAATATCCCATACCAAAGGTGAGAAAACACTACCCAAGTCACTTGGTCTACATTCTTCCCATTCAAGTTAACTCCCAAAAATTCTTTGTCGACTTCTTTACTAGCTCCATCCGTCTACGAGAAGAGTCCAAACTATAGAATTGTCATCACAATTCTATGGTCATCCAATGACCCAACAAATATTTCTAAGGCACCAACTCACTAAGGTATCTTCTCCATCCTCTCAAACTTGGAATATCCATCCCTTCCTGCCTACTTCACCGTAACGACCTATCCAATGCACCTCATCTGAGAGTTAGGAAACTTCCTCAAGCCACTTCCATCGCTGCATCAAAATCTACCTATGTCCACCATTGGAATTGTCGAAGTAGGTCACCCGAATCTCCCTGCACATTCACTCAAATCAAGGTGTCCCAAACTGCTACATGACTTCTAAAAAATTTGCACCACTTGAGTCACCCTCAAGTCTGTTGATTTTCCCTGAGGAAATAGATTTCACTTGAACCACCAAGTCATATGACTTCTCTTGCAAAGAACTCACTGCAACACTTAGGAAATGAAAGACCTCAAAACAAACCACACCTTTCCAACAACATCATTGGTTGCAACCATGTTCTAAGTCTCTTGTCTTGCACCTTCACTTTCCTAAGCCATTGACTGTCTGCATGAACTCCCCTCAATCACCATCTGTAGCTACACAAACTTGCAAGCACATTCGTTCTGATATATATATATATATATATATATATATATTGTGTTAACCAATGAAGATATGATGAATAGGAAATTAGAGATGTGACTCTAAAATAGGTTGTTAGTTTTCTTGATTTGGGTTTCCAAGGTAAAATATCTATGTAATGTGTGTGCGTACCATTATATCTTTTATGTTTTTATTAAGAATCTATTTGCAGTAATTTATTGCAAGGTTAAAATATACATTGTCGTCTTCGCACCTTGATTTTTTTTACTTCAAATCACCATGCACACACTTTTTTAATGTTAATTCATATTGCTTCTAACTGATTTTCATAACTCTGGGAATTTCTACCTCATATGAAGGTTGCGTTTAACACACTCATCCAACAAGAGAACTTGACTCAACTGTTGTTCTCGATGATGCACAATAGAAAGATGTCACAATAGAAGTGTGCCCAACCAACTTCCTTTATACAAAGCTACTATAGGTCACATCAAGTTGTCCCTCCCACCCAAGTGCTTCCACTTTTTGCAACCCACAATTTCTCCGCTTTATGATCACTTCTACAATCATTTTGTATGACCACTTCTACAATCACTTATGTGGTTAGATATGAAACAAGTCTTGCATTCGTCCACCTTGCCCAAGTTCTTGGTTCACCCACTGAAATCTGCACTTGGTCTCATAAAGTTGGGAAAAAAGGTCTAGAACTTAGTTCTATCACAAATCAAACCAACCAAGTATGTTCCAAGACTGTCTCTTCGATCAAATCTGCGGAAAGTCCTGCAATTAGTTTTGTGATCACCCACCCTGTTTGATTGCTTTGTTTCAAAACAAACTTTTCTTTTGCTCTATACAATGTGTGCACCTAGATTAAATTCAACTTCATTGTCAATCAGAACATTTGTCGTAAGTGTAATGAAAATTCTTTGCAATGAACCATTTCACTCCATCGAACTATTCACCAAGTCTACGAACCTTCCCACTAAATTGACTCCCCAACAAATTTCCTTCAAAGATTTTTGGTTCCATGTATCATCAAGAGAGTGGTGAAGATATCACTAAACCTTCCTCAAAATATGTGACAAACAAGATTTGATACCATCTATCATAGATATAGTGGTGAAGAGATAACAACCCTTGTTCAAAATCTGCAACGAACAAGCTCTAATATCATTTTTCATGTCCCAACAGTGTGCCTTCTTGAATCTTGCAATCGTGCACCTCTTGAGAGTGTGAGACACCATGACATTTCACACTTGGTCGCTTGGAAACACCAAGGATAATTCATCTGGACTACGCCACTTCTCCTAGAGCATACCCATACTATTTTCTAGGCTACAAGCGAGTCACACTCATACTCTAGTGCAACTCTTGTATACTTAGACAATTTGTTAAAAATATTAACACTTAGTCATGTAAGCATACATCCATGAAATCAAGAGAACACTTGTGAAATAAACATGAGACACACAGATATAGTGCGCATGACACAAGATGTGCCTAACACCCGACTAATTATTATTATTATGAAACAATTACTATATGAGTACCATCTCCTTGGTTTACAACTTGAGCAGAGTCACACAACTCATCTCACCTCACCAAGTCACTCGTACACAAATTCATCACACCAAGACTCATCCATCCTAATAAATTTCACAAGTCATGTGCAGCACCACAAATGTGCATCCACCATAGACTCACCATCTCCTCTTTGTCACAATACTTAACACAGAAATACGATTTTGTCTCATATTTTCCTCACTCGGACCTTCAACAACTATTTTACCATAATCATCCCAAAATATGGTTTCCCCAAATCTATCCACTAAATCACCTCAAGGCAGCACAATTCCTCCCATGTGGATCAACTTCGCTTCTTGAGGGAGCTCACATATTTTTGTCCAATTCTACCTCAAAAACGCATAGCTCATCTTGCTCTTCTTATTGTGAAAATATATCTTCATTGGTTGTGCATCCTTGTTCTCTTGTATGGACTCCAAAGGTCACCATTTTGAACCATCACATCCTTTAGGTGTATCTCACCCCTTCGTGAACCATCACATCCAAAGGAATCATCACGCCCCTTCGTGGACTCGGTCTCCCAAACGAACCAGTGCGTATATTAACTGTCACATCCCTTGGGATTAGCATGCCCCAACCTTGGTGTGATCTTCATGCCGGCGTGCCCCAACCTCTTGGTGTACCCCTTCTCTTGGTTTCTTCCACCCCATGCTTCACCTCATTCTTGGGAAAGGATTTTGGCATGTTTGTATGCCTGAGGAGCCCACTTTCCCAACTAGTGCGTCTCTTGGGTGTCAGAGAAACCCCAAGTTGCATTTCCTTGAGGACTTGGCCAAAGGTCTCCATGCCCTTCTATCCAAAAACCTTATACATGTCATATCTAACTCAATATAATTCACTTAAAGATGGGATCCTTATTTCGATTGTAAATTTGGACATCTAACAAATATGAAGAAAGTCAACCATTCCATTGACTTTACTCTCAAATCAATAATGGAATTTGGAATAGCTTATCATATCTAACTCAATATAATCTAACTCAATATAATCTAACTTAAAGAGGGGATCCGTATCTCGATTGTAGATTTCGGGATTCGACTAACATGAAAAAATTCAACCATTAACTTTACTCTCCAATCAACAATGGAATTAAACTCACAAATTTAAAAATATCAATAAATAAAACTAATAATTTAAAGAAAACTTATTTGATATAAATAAACAAAAATAATCATTAAAAACAATCAATTGTAGTAGAGGAGTTTAAAAAATGGTCAATTTAACATTAAAAAATTTATAAATATAGAATTATTTTATTTTAACTTTAATTTTATCACTTAGTAATGTGGTAACAAAAAATATTGAATTTTCTATTTCCTTCCATTTAATTTTACACACATCATTAGTTCTTACATTAATGGTTTTAACCTTGTCTTTATTAAATAGCATAGAAACAATGTATTTATCAATAGTCGGGGAAATGTGATTTGATCCAATGAAGAGAAAAAGTGCATTAATTTCATGAAAGAAAAAATTGATGAAGCTGGATTAATGCAATGAAAACTAAAATTGATGAAATTGCATATATCAAAAGTTAACATTACACAATTCTATTGTAATAAGAGTACTCTAAGAGGTTGAATCTAAAATAATTTTATTAATTTTAAATTATAAATTTTAAATTTGTCCATTTTTAACTTGCTTCATGAAATTACATTAAATTTATTATTATTATTTTTATAGTTTTGTGTATTGACATAGGATATTACAATCTCTAAATTGCAAAATACACCTATATAATACTTATTATTTAAATGATATTAAAATAATAATTTTAAATTAAATTATTATTTTAAAATAAATATAAAATAAAATATAACTTTTGTATTGTTTAAATGTTTATTTTTTAATTATTGTTATTATTATTTAGAATATTAATAGGCAACCAAGCTTCATATCAAATTAGGGTGGGAAGAGTGTGAGACCTACCTCCCAATCACCTTCCAATCATTTAGGCAAACCACCTCTAAACAATTTAGGCAAACCACCTCAAGCTTTTAGAATTTGAATGACATGGAGGTGGGCTTTGATCCACTGATGTATGCATAGGTCGTGAGACCATATTTAATATAATCTCATATCTCAAGGTGACCCCATGGCTCACAAAGAAATCATCAAGAAAATTGACTCTTGTTCAATAGTGAAAAACTCATCGCTTTGTTTTTCACCATTGGATCCAATCCCTTTGAGCGCAAATAATTTTGTTTTCATAAGCACACAAGTTCAACCATTAGAGCTGAACGTTGTGAGGAAAAAAGGTATACAATTCCCATCTTTTTAAATTATTTTTGACCGTCATATATGTGTTATTGCAAAAAGATCTACATCACAGAGTTGAGATCATGACATCTAGTTGATCAATTGGCTCTCTATAGTGTGTTTGTTTCTCCTATCTCACTGTGTACTCTTGTTCTCTCTACCTTCATCATTGTTAACAACTTCACTCACACTCTCCATTCCATTAGCTTTGACAACCCGTAGTTGTGGTCTCGTAACCACGAGAGACTTTTCAACGTGACCTTTTGTTTTTTTATGTCTAATTGGTTCTAATTTAATTTTTTTGATCATGGAGTCATCGTGGTTAGTTAAAATTTATTTTTTAAAGGAAGGATTAACTTTACATGGATCCATAGATCTTTTGTTTAAAGACAATTTCATTGTCCATTTCAATTGTGGTTTGCTAATTGTAATGTGGAGATTATCTTTATTTGAGTGATTCACTTTGTTATTTAGGAGTTTGTTAGATCTTGAAGACATCTTAAATCCTATTTAGGTGTATGTGATTGAGAGATTCTCTTAACAAATGGATTGAGTGAATAAGATAATAATTTTATCTTAAAATCAAACTTAATGTCTTTATATGTGCCTTTGTTGATTGAATAAAAGCATATAAAAAACAGGTTTTGTGTATGAGCAATGTCTTCTCTCCCATTTTCTAAATTCAACTTATTTCTTGAATGCATATTTTTAAATCTCAAATGCAACTTTGATTGGCACATCATTTTTAATAAACAATGACAAGGGTTTAACAACAAAGTTATATTGTTACCATCAACAAATGTATTGAATGATTGCCAAAAGCATTGTTTTAACATCATGAAAAAACGGAATGTGTAGTGCTATCCACCATCCTATGAAATGTTACTTGATTATTTTTGAGTAATTGATATGAATCACTATAAATCTATTTAATTTGGGATTTATTATGGGTCTAGAGGGATCAAATTCCTCTAAGTTTAATTCTTCCCTCAATTCTTTTTAATTTGAAAAAATATTTTACCTTCAGGAATTTCATACCTCTTAAAGCATAAAAGATTTGGAGTTAAAATGAGTCAATTAGAAAAAATTGGAATTAAAATGGGTTAATATATATATATATAAAGAATTGACCCATTTTAACACTCTCTCTCTCTGGACCAATAAGGAAGTATGTCAACCTTCCATACAGACCACACAACAAATTCCAGTCACGCGTAACAAGATAGAAGAAAAACAGAAGTAATTCTATGTTTATTTTATGTTAGCGTCAGTCGGTCTTTTTGTAATAAAGCATCTGAATAAGAAAGATGCCTAAGTCTATGTAAGATTCAGTATGTCAATAAGTTTGTTGAAAGTTCTCTTGCGAATCTGTTAGCACAGAGAATCACAGAAGAAAAAGGCAACATCTTCCGTTCTGGGAAGACTAGCATTGTTTTAAAAACATTCTCCACGATCTAATAGAGTTTGATGAAGTTTTGTTGTTTCTCTTTTTCTCGTCATTTCTCTAATGTGTCTTAATTCATTTTTGGTTTTTTTCGTGCTGAGGGAAAATCCTGAAGATAAAACAATTTGTGTTTTAGGAACATTTATGTGTTGTGTTTAATTCATTTTCTGGTTTTTGTGCTTAGGGAAAATCGTGAGGATAAAATGATTTGCATTTTAGGAACATTTTTCTGTTGTGCTTAATTTGTTTTGGGTTTTTTTGCTGAGCGAAACGTGAAGGAAAAAAGATTAACGTTTTTTATTGTTTCAACGAGTTAGAAGAGAGATTACACACCACATGAACTAGTCTGCCTCTCTCTTTTCTCTGTACTTTCGTTAACCTGTGCATCCTATAT
The DNA here is from genome assembly GCA_009831015.1 of Picea engelmannii. Classification (NCBI taxonomy): domain Eukaryota; kingdom Viridiplantae; phylum Streptophyta; class Pinopsida; order Pinales; family Pinaceae; genus Picea; species Picea engelmannii. The sequence continues at coordinate 24,528 of ML854025.1, forward strand.
TTGAACGCCCTCCATCGTATGTCTGGCAGTGTGCAACACAAGAGATTAGCGCCCATGCTAAATAGAGAGGAAGTTCCCTGCGTGCGTGGCCTCTTTTCTTCACAAATACACCAAGAAGTCTGTCCCATCGCTTGGATTAACCTCAGTGCGTACCTTTGGGGTATAGTGGATTGTGTCCCTCTTCTCCAATATTCGCCCTTCGATAGATCAATTTCTATCAGAGCGTGTTCGGCCCTTGGGACCGTAACTTCATCCACGAGGAAAAAAAAAATTTGGGATCTACAACTATAGCAAAACACTTCTTCTCAGAACGTTCTCTTCCATCATTTCGACAATGCCTCCTCAACATGAAGCCTCCAGTGAGGAATCAACCCGATACACATCAAGCCTAGTGGCAGATTTGCAAGGACACTTCAAGAGTTTATTCATCTTCAACAACGAAGACTTCCAGCAGGCATGCAGTTGGACACTCGTTTTCAATTACCCAAGTTCGCTGGTCAGATGCATGGAGAGACAATGGATTCATGGATCTGTAGTCTCTCCACCTATTTCAAAACCTTGCCTGAGATGGAAGAGACTACCAAATTACAAATCGATAGTCTCCAGCTCGAAGGAATCGCCCAAACTTGGTGGGACACACACTTGATCAACGCTAAATTAATCATCGACCTTGACAATCCGCCCTCGACAAATGACTGCATTACATCTTGGGAGAATTTTTTTTAATGGCTGAGAGAACGCTTCTACCCACCAGGATATCTTCAGAATTTGCTTGAAAAATTGTTACAACTTCAACAGTTGTACAATCAATCGGTACAAGCATACATTGATGTTTTCTACTAGCTGCGACTACAACTCTAGATCAATGAACCAGACTAGTTATTGATAATCAAATTCATCTCTAATTTAGTGCTACCTCTCCAGAAGGAGGTAGACCTTTTTGACAATCCTTCTCTGGACAAAGCCTTCTTACATGCATTAGCAGTCAAAAGAAATATAGCTCCATGCCCCAGATTCTCTACCTATCGCACCTCCACTAATCATCCATCCAATCCACCAAGACAAACTCCTTCAACTTCGTCTTCCACATCCAAACCTGCAGGCTGGTGTACCTTTCACAAAACCAATTCCCACAATTCTTCGGACTGTCGTACGCTAAAGAATATCCATGCCAATAAGACCTTGATGGTTGAGATAACCACAATAGATTCTCCCGACCTCATAGAAACCATATCCATTGACAACCCCACAAAATTTGACCCTTCTCTCATTCTAATGACCCAACCTGCATCAGAACGCACTAAGATCCCCCTCTTCACCCACAACTTTCAAATCAAGACCAAATTAGCCACACTCATTCTCGACAATGGCAATCAAAATAATATTATATCGTAATATCTCATACAACATCTGCAACTCCCCACATCTCCACATCCTAGCCCTTATCAACTAGGATGGGTTCATAAAGGAGGGTTGCACATCATGATTTATCATTTCTCTGAGGTCACTTTGGCCATTTTACCATTTTGTGATATTGTGAATTGTGACGTCTCTCCCTTAGATGGTGTCAACCTCCTTCTTGGTCTTCCGTATCAAAAAGAGAGGCACATTGTGTATCGCACTAAATCGCATCAATATCATGTTCAAAAGCATCTCACTATGCTCATTTCTCTCTCTTTCTTACTTCCACTCTGATGTGGTTTGGCCCCTCCCTTGGGACCATGTCTAGCACCTCTATCGATCTTCTTCTTTATCTTAGTCCACAGAGCAAGGTCCTCATCACCCTAGGAAAAAAAAAATTCCCGAAGAGTCTGAGATGCATCTCATATCATCCTGTACGAAATATTTCCCAAGTAGTCATAACCTCTTGGGAAAATATGCTTCGAACAAATGAGCCCCATGCTTTGGTAAAGATATTTAAATTTTTCCTCACCATAAAGTCTGGTTCCACTATCTCTCCGACGATTCCAAGTTCATCTCTGATCTAAGTGAATCTGTCAAGGAATGATGTAACTGACTTGAAATCGAGCATCTTAATGCTCCTGAGATTTTCTTGCAGAACAATCTTCCAGTTCTTGTTTCGAGTCTGGTAAATCTTGCATAAATACCGCCACATCTCAAATGCATAGTCTTTACTAGTCAAATGTGAGATGATGTGATCTCTCACCCCGTCAAAAATATTCCTTTTCTCCTTGTTGTTCCTCTTCCTGAACTCTTCCACCAACACAGGAGAAGTGACAGGAGGAACATATAGAGGAGCATGAACTATATCCCATAGTTCAAGGTCCTCTAAGGCAAAATTTATCATGGTCTTACAAAGGGACCAAGTGCTATATTTTTCTAGCCTATCCTCTACCTGCATCTTGGACACCAACATGGTTTTCCACTAAATCTCACACTAATTCTAAAACTGCAAAAGAGCACTACCTCAGTCCTGCCAAGATAGGTGTGAAAAGATGCAGTAGAACTACAACCTCACTCCTGGAAAAACATGTGTGTTAAGAGGTTGTCCAAAATCAGCCTCACTCTTGTCCACGCAGGTGTGATAAGAGGTTTTCCACAAGTGTCAAAAACCAGTTTTGCAATTGTCAACAAATCTTCCCACAAGGTGTCCACAAACTTTGTCGAGACGCTGTCCAAAAATATTCCAATGAGTTGTCACAAAAATTTCCACTAAATGCACTAGAAATCAACAAGTCTTTTGCACCAAGGACTCTCATACCATGAAGATAAATGAGGTACTATGAGGCTACTAAAAGGGATCTGTCTCTGATCAGATTTTAGCTCTAAGTTTTATCTTCCAGAACTATCATTTGGTGTCGTTTAGGACAAGAAAATTGTTTGGTTACTTTCTGCTAATAATTTTATTTGTTAAGTGTCCTTTTGAGGTACCCTTGCAAGTGCTTTTCATACCAATGATTAGAACATACAATATAACTAAAAAAAAATAACACTCCTCACAATATTTACAACTCTAAATGTTGTTCTAACACTTCTAAGCATGCATGAAATTGATACATATGTTTTATATATAGAAAAATTGATATATATATACACACACACACACACACATACACACTTGATATAATTTTTTTTTTTTTAAATGTCAATTGTCAAATCTATGTTGAGTATAGAAGGAATTACAGATCTCCCTCATATTATGTTGTAAAAAGCAACTTTTGATCATAAGATGTATTTCTATCTGATAGTATAATGGTTGACTTTATTATTAGAACAATTTGGTCCTCTATATCAACTGATAATTCCATTTCTATCTACCCACATCAAAACAAATTATTAAACAATTTTCTATTCAATTATGTTTTTAACTGCTACTAAATTTGTAGGCATAATTATAAAATTAATTATTATAATTAGATTTTCTCTTTTAATATGCTTACATAATTGAATCTTCTACATATTGATCTATTTTTATGCATAGCCTCATTAAAAAATGGACATGATTAGTACATATGCTATTGATATATCCAAATAACATAATAATCTATCAAGCATTGAAAGCTATCTCCTTCAATCAACAAATCATTTTGTATTATATTTTTTAATTATGGTGTATCAAGCAATGTAAGATATGTCATATAATTAACAACTCATTTGTGTTGGGTAAGTGTTATATTATTTCGATGTGTGTGAGGAGTGTGTCAAATTTGAGGATTCCATCACCTATAGCTTTGTGTGGATGTTTTCTCTGGGAGTTGTGTGAGGGGGGGTCTCAAGTGGGGCCAGGATTTCCCCCTGGGCTCAATCTAGCTGACAGGGTTTGAGGCAATGCACAAAAAAATTAATTTGGGTGGTTTTTGTTATTTTAGAATTTTTTGTATTTTTAGCGGTTTTCTAAATTAATCCTGGATTAAGAGATTACGGTTTTGGTAGCTGCAAAATACCTAAAATATTATATATATTGTATTGTTAATGGTGAAAATTAATACAATGAAGAGTTGAGAGGTGCAACACCAAGAAAGGTTGGTTTTCTCTCGGTTAATAGTTTGCATCATAAATCTCTATGTACTATCTGTATGAGCCCTTGACAAATTTTTGTTTTTCTTAAGAATTTGTGTGCATTGTTTTACTTCACAGGTTTAAAACTTATAATTTTTATTATACTTTCTAATCATAAATATAATAAATATAGTTTTTTTAAATGTATGAATCACAATAGTGACATCATTAACATATCTAATTTCATGTACAATATTCGGTTAAGGAAAAAAATAACATGGAAGAACTTTCAAAAAATAAGTCTTTATATTCACATAACCATGAGTTCCTTCAGATAAGAAAATTAGAAAATCTTTCAAATTAAAAAAGGAACAATACATACACTTGAACTAAATATAAGTTCTCAACTTAAATGATTAATACAATTCAATGAAGAAAGTATATAGAAAATACTTACTTAAGGAAATGTGATCAACATATTGTATCTAATAATATTTTTAGTGATACGAAGGAAACCTGGAATGAATCCCTTGCAAAACTGATTTCTCGTCGTGGTTCCTTCTAACGAAACTGTTGTAATGCATAGTAATTTGAAAAGGGAAACATGAGCACTACAATTGATGCACTCAAGTTATCTATGTGGATCCAAGTGTTGTGCATTGTTTTCACCATTGTAGGGTATGTCCAAACCTATAAGGTCCAGAAGAAATTTTCTCACATATTTAAAAAATAGTTAAGCAATTCTCTAAAACGTGGATAATTTTAGGGATCAAAATTTATCTTAAGATGTAGAAACCTTGATTAAACTTACTATTCCTTACCATGCAAATTATAAGATCATAAAAAATCAATGGCCTAGATCCAATCTAGCTAAGTCTAATCAATGGGTGAGATTTAACCCAAAAATCTCCCTTAGAAAACCCACTTTTGTTAGGTTTCTTTATGTCCTTTAACTCACCCACAAAGTGAATTAAATATCACTTTAATGACTTAAGTGACATATTTTACTTTTGACTTAAATCTCCAAAGTAAAAGTGAAATTAGAACATAAACTAAAGTATTAAGGATAATAGTCTCCCCCTTTGTGTTTAGACACTCACAAACACAAGGGGACCAGTCTCCAAGGTACCCAAATCTCAACACTCCCTCTTACCGAGGAAATTTAACTTCACCACCAATCTCATCCCTACAATATACTTGGTTGGCTACTAGAAAATACTTGGTGAGTATGGTTGTACCCTGATCATAAAAAGTATTCTATGACATAGATCTCCTCAAGCTGCATGATCTATATATGAAATTTCATTTGCACCTATCCAAGATCATCTAGATATTTCTATCATACCAAAGATATCAATCTTGGTCTCCCACCAAGGATTTATACCTCTTTTCATATCACCAACAATCACTACTCTTGGAATCTCACCAACAATCACTCTATTGGAATCTCGCCAAGAGTCTCCCCCTCTCGGCATCTCACCAAGAGTATCTGGATTTGGTCATCTCACCAAGATCCTTAACTTGGCCTCTCACCAACTAACTTCCACAAAACGTGGATCTTATAGATGATCTTCCCATATCTGTAGCCAAGTGAGGATCAAGCCTATGTCGTGACCTACTGCCCCTCCTCAATAATGTCCGATTCCCTAAATCCCCTACACCAACCCTCTGTCTCGTAAACTCTGAAACTGAAGTTATCTCGTGTGGACTAGTCACCCTTGAAGATTATGTCCTCGAAAACTAAATATGAGCTCCCTCTAAATCACTACTTTGATTCAATAGGTCCTCCTCAACTCTGTATCCCTACCTGATGCTAGATGGTGTAAAAACTAACAAACAACTTATGAACACACACTCCCTTGCATATTGAGCATTGAATTCAACCTTCTATGTTGTGGTTGTAGTATCATCCTGCTTGTTCTTCTTCTTCTTATTCTTCTCGGGACATTGTCCTGCATAGTGACCCATATCTCCACAAGAAAAGCATCTCACTGTGCTCATGTCTCTCTCTTTCCCACCGCTACTCTGATGTGGTTTGGCCCCTCCCTTGGGAACTTGTCTAGCACCTCTGTTGGTCTTCTTATTTCTCTTAGTCCACAGAGCAAGGTCTTCATCACCCTGGGAAATTCGTTATTGTCCTGAAGACTCTGAGATGCATGTCATATCCTCCTATAATAAATCATCCCGAAGTATTTCCCAAGTAGTCATAACCTCTCGGGAAACTGTGCCTTGAACAAATGAACCCAATGGTTTGGTAAACCTATTTAAATTTGTCCTCACTGTAAATTTTGGTTCCACTATCTCTCCGAGGACTGAAAGCTCATATCTGATCTGAGTGAATCTTCCAAGGAATGATGTAACCGACTTAGAATAATGCTCTTTAGCTTGTCTTGCAAAACCATCTTTCAATTATTGTTTGGAATCTGGTAAAGCTTGCATAAAGACTCCCACATATCGAATGCATAGTCTTTACTAGTCAAATGTGGAATGATGTGGTCTCTCACCCCGTCACAAATAATCGTTTTGTCCTTGTTGTTCCTCTTCCTGAACTATTCCACCAACACGGGAGCAGTGACAGGAGGAAAAACAATGAGAGCATGAACTATATCCCATAGTTCAAGGTCCTTTAAGGTGAAAGTGATCTTAGTATTCCAAGGGGGCCAGTTGCTAGCTTCATCTAGACTATTCTTTCCCTGCATCTCGAACACCAACATGGTTGTCCACTAAATATTACACTGATGCTAAAATTACACAAGAACACTACCTCACTCCTGTCAACACAGGTATGAAAATAGGGAGTAGAACTACAAATACACTCCTGAAAAAACAAGTGTGATAAGAGTTTGTCCAAAATCAGCCTCACTCTTGTCCATGCAGGTGTGATAAGAGGTTTTCCACAAGTGTCAAAAATCAGTTCTGCAACTGTCAACAAATCTTCCTGGAAGCTGTCCACAAACTTTGTCAACACGCTGTCCAAAAATTTTAAAATGACCTTTCACAAAACTGTCCACTGAATGCACTAGAGAAACAAGGTAATATGAGGATGCTAAAAATGATATGTCTCTGATCATATTTTATCTCTAAGTTTTATCTTCCAGAAATGTCATTTGTTGCCTTTTAGGACAACAAATTGTTTGGTTACTTTCGACTAATAATTTTTATGGTTAAGTGTCCTTTTAAGGTGTCGTGGCAAGTGTTTTTCATACTAATTATTAGAACATACAATATAATTCAAAACACATAACACTCCTTACAATATTTACAACTCTAAATGTTGTTCTAACACATCTAATCATGCATGAAATTGACACATAAGATTTTGGTTAACATGAGATTGGAAAAACCCCCATGGGCAAAACCAGTTTGGAGTATATGTATATATTTTGAGATCTCAAAACCTAAATACAACAAGGAAAACTACAACAAGTGAACCTGGTACAATAGAAACCAATATTGGATGCTTTGGAGTCCCTTGTTGATGTGCCTACTAGCCCATTAATGAAGGCACCCTTAGCCTTGGTGTGTCCTTCTTTCCTTGCTAACTCCTTAGCCTCTTTACCTTATTGTTTTCCTTTTTCTTGAGATGCCTTTGCCTTTACCCACTTGTATATGCACCCTCCTTGAAGAAATCTTGAGTTATTTGGTGATGTTCTTGGACATGTACAACCCCCTCTTTGGTGTGCACTCCTCTTGTCCAAACCCAAAAAATGTTTTGCCCCTACTCCTTGGGTGTTCCCCTCTCACTCAAATCCTTCTCCATGCTTAGAACACCCTTCTCCAAGCTTTGATCACTTCTTAAGAGAGTTATACCTTCTTAGAGAATGCGCCCTTCTCCCTTAGAATGCTCCTTTGATGCTAGAATGCACCCCTTGCTTAGGTAGGTGTGCCCAACTCCATTGAAGAAATCGTCTCTTCAAGCCTTGCACCGTCAAAGATCAACTGGCTAATACCTTTTCCCTTGTGTTCCATCCTCTCAATAATGCACCCAAGTACTCAAAACCCTCATCCTCTCTTCTCATCAATTCCTTCTCCTCACCCAAGTCTCTCAAGTAAGCAAGCAAATAATGAGCCTCTTCATTACCATTTTTCTTCCATTAGCCTCCTTTGGCCAAACCCTAAAATATCAATGGCCTAGATCCAATCTATCCAAGTCTAATCAATGGGTGAGAGTTAATACAAAAATCTCACTGAGGAAACCCACTTTCCTTAGTTTTCTTTATGTCATTTAACTCACCCACAAAGTGAATTAAATGTCACTTTAATGACTTAAGTGACATATTTCACTTTTGACTTAAATCTCCTAAGTCAAAGTGAAATTAGAAGATAATGTAAATTATTAAGGGTAATAGTCTCCCCCTTTTTGTTTAGAGACTCATAAACACAAGGGGACCACTTTCCAAGGTATCCAAATCTGAACACTCCCCCGTACCGAGGAAAGTTCCCTTCACCACCAATCTCATCCCTACAATGGACATGGTTTCCTACTAGAAAATACTTGGTGAGTATGGTTGTACCATGATAATCAAAAGTAATCTCTGACATAGATCTACTCAACCCATGTGATCTATATATGGAAGTGCATCTCCACCTATCCAAGATCACCTAGATCTTGGTATCATATCAAATATCTCAATCTTGGTCTCTCACCAAAGATTTCTACCTCCTGGCATAGTGCCAACGATCACTACTCTTGGCATCTCACCAAGAGCCACTCTCTTGGCATCTCACCAAGAGTCTCCCCCTCTTATACCACCACCACTAGCATTGTTAAATAACCAAATGATATGCGACAGAGAAAACAAATATTGATATGTAAAATGGTATTTTTTGTGGTATCAAAGTTTGTTTGTGTAATAAGAAGAAACACAACTCTTCTAGTTGGGTTAATGGTTGTGGTCAACAAAAATGCAGAATGTTCTTGGTTTTAGAGTCATGTTTTGTAGTAGTAATCTAATTTTAAGGTCACTGCTACGCTAGACACCAAATTGGTGTATGAGACTCCTTGTTTGTGGGACAAGGGACGTCCTCCACTCAACAATTTGATTGCTAAAATATATGAAGTTGTATATACCCTATTTCTCTAAATTTGAGCAGTGATAGTGATGAACATGATAGAAAAACCAAATTGATCTATTCTAAAAATAACCAAAAATTTTGTAATGTAAAGAAAACTCTTCCAAATTTGCATTGTGGCCTTCTAACAAATTATGCCAACATTTCTAAAATGACATCAGAAACGTTTTGAAATTAAACGTAGTCAATATTAGGATTTAATAGAGATGTCATCCACAAATGTGTTACTTTTCATTCTTAGACACCTACTAACCTATTATCAAATCTAACATCTCTTTGACTTTGAAAATCGAACTATCTTTGTATTGGACAAGTACGAGTGAACAGTATCATATTAAATATTCTTTTAAACAATATTAATCATATTTAATATAGGTTCATCTTTTTTATTAAATTGAGAAAAGTAGGTTTATAATCTAAATTTTAAATCATGATTTTAAATTACATAAAATTGTACCAAATTTTATTTAAAATAAGGGATAAAAAATGTCTCATTTAATTTTAAAATTATAAATTATAAAAAAAATTGAATTCACGAGATTCTATTATAAGATTAATGATTAATATTACAAGTTCAAACTTTCCACAAATAAATATATCGTTATATTTATTTTTAATTTTTTTTCTTATCTCAATTCCATAATGGAATGGAATTCTGTATTGAGCATTTGTAGATCTATTTCCAAGATTGAAAACTTTCTCATTATCAATAATATTTTATTTCCACACAACACTCCAAACCAAAGCAAGTTCTCAACTTACCTCCTATCATTGAGTCACCTCTCTCCAACGCAACATCTGTGATGAGTGTGGCCAACACACTTACACTCTTCAAATGTCCCAAAGAATTTTCCAAAGTGCTCCAAGTAGAATGATTCACCTCAAAGAACTTCCATTTCTTAGGCACATTTGACCCAATACTCTTTCCAACCTCAAACAATGACCTGAACCAATATCTGAGTCATAACACAATCATCCACAAGTGCCAATGTGTCCTCTGTCTCACCCAATGTCCCATACCAAAGGTGAGAAAACACTACCCAAGTCACTTGGTCTACATTCTTCCCATTCAAGTTAACTCCCAAATATTCTTGGTTGACTTCTTTACTAACTCCATCCATATACTAGAAGCATCGAAACTACAGAATTTTCATCACAATTTTCAATTCATCCCATGACCCAAAAAATATTTCTAAGGCACCAACTCACTAAGGCGTCTTATCCATTCTCTCAAACTTGGCATATCCATCCCTTGCTGCCTACTTCACCACAACGACCTATCCAATGCACCTCATCAAAGAGTTAGGAAACTTCCTCAAGACACCTACATTGCTGCATCAAAATCTTCCTAAGTCCACAATTAGACTTGTCGAGGCACGTCACCTGAATCTCCCTACACATTCACTCAAATCAAGGTGTCCCAAACTACTACATGACTTCTTCGAATTTGCACCACTTGAGTCACCCTCAAGTCTGTCGATTTCCCCCGAGGAAACATATTTCACTTGAACCACCAGGTCATATGACTTCTCCTCCAAAGAAATCACTGCAACACTTACGAAATGAAAGACCTCAAAACAAACTACACCTTTCCAACAACATCATTGGTTTCAACCGTGTTCTAAGTCTCTTGTCTTGCACCTTTGCTTGCCCAATCCATCGAATCTCCACATGAACTCCCCTCAATCACTGTCTGCAGCTACACAAACTTGAAAGCACATTCATTCTAATATATATATATATATATATATTATGTTAACCAATGAAGATATGATGAATAGGAAACTAGAGGTGTGGGTCTAAAATAGGTTGTTATTTTTCCCGGTTTGGGTTTCCAAGGTAAAATATCAATGTAATGTGTGCCTACCATTATATCTTTTATGTTTTTATTAAGAATCTATTTGCAGTAATTTATTGTGCAAGGTTAAAATATACATTTTCATCTTCTCACCTTGATTGTTTTTTCTTCAAATCACCATGCACACAATTTTCAAATGTTAATTCAATTGCTTCTAACTCATTTTCGTAACTCAGTGAATTTCTACCTCATATGAATTTTCCGTTTAAGACACTCATCCAAAAAGACAACTTGACTCAACTCTTATTCTCGATGATGCACAACACAAAGATGTCACAACAGAAGTGTGCCCAACCAATTTCATTGCTACGAAGCTAGTATAGGTCACATCAAATTGTCCCTCTCACCCAAGTGCTTCCACTTGTTGCAACCCATAGTTTCTCCCCTTTATGATCACTTCTACAATCACCCTCTATGACCACTTCTACAATCACTTACGTGGTTAGATATGCAACAAGTCTTGCATTTATCCGCCTTGCCCAAGTTCTTGGTTCACCCACCGAACTTTGCACTTGGTATCATAAGGTGGGGAAAAAAGGACTGGAACTTAGTTCTATCACAAATCAAACCAATCAAGTATGTTACAAGACTGTCTCTGCGATCAAATCTGCGGAAAGTCCTGCGATGAGTTATATGATCACCCACCTTATCTGAGTGCTTTGTTTCACCACAAAAGTTTCTCTTGGTCTATACAATGTGTGCACCTAGATCAACTTCCACTGCACTGTCAATCAAAACCTTTGTCGTAAGTGTAATGAAAATTCTCTGTGATGAACCATTTCACTTCATCAAACTATTCACCAAGTCTACGAACCTTCCCACTAAATTGTCTCCCCAACAAATTTCCTTCAAAGTTTTCTCTGGTTCCATGTATCATCACGATAGTGGTGAAGATATCACTAAATCTTCTTCAAAATATTTGACAAACAATATTTGATACCATCTATTGTCGATATAGTGGTGAAGATCTAACAACCCTTCTTCAAAATCTACAACAAACAAACACTAATATCATTTTTCATGTCCCCACTGTGTGCCTGCTCGAATCTTACAATCATGCACCTCTTGAGAGTGTGAGCCACCATGAAATTTCACACTTTGTCACTTGGCAACACCAAGGATAATTTGTCCAGACTACACCACTTCACCTAGAGCATACCCATGCTATTTTCTAGGCTACGAGCGAGTCACACTCCTACTCTAGTGCAACTCTTGTATACTTAGACAATTTGTTAACAATATTAACCCTTAGTCATGTAAGAATACATCCATCAAATCAAGAGAACAATTGTGAAATAAACAAGAGACACACAGATATAGTGCGAGTGACACAATATGTGCCTAACACCTGATTAATTCTTATTATTATGAAACAATTACTATAGGAGTACCATCTTCTTGGTTTACAACTTGAGAAGATTCACACAACTCATCTCACCTCACCAAGTCACTCGTACATAGATTTGTCACCCCAAGACTCATCCATCCTAACAAATTTCAAAAGTCATGTGGAGCACCACAAATGTGCATCCACCATAGAGTCACCATCTCTTCTTTTCCACAAAACTTAACAAAAACCTATGATTTTGTCTCATATTTTCCTCACTCAAACCTGCAACAAGGATTTTCCCATAATCATCCAAAAATATGGTTTCCCCAACTCTATCCACTGAATCACCTCAAGGCAGTACAATTCCTCCCATGTGGATCGACTTGACTTCTTGAGGGAGGTCACATATTTTCATCCAATTCTACCTCAGAATCATGGAGACGATCTTGCTCTTCTTATTGTGCAAATATATCTTCATTGGTTGTGATTCTGTGTTTTCTTATATGGACTCCAATGGTCACCATTGTGAACCATCACATCCTTTAGGTGTATCACACCCCTTCACTAACCATCACGTCCAAACGAATCGTCACGCCCCTTCGTGGACTCGGTCTCCCAAACGAACCTGTGCGTCTATTACCCGTCGCATCCCTTGGGATCAGCATGCCCCAACCTTGGTGCGATCCTCATGCTGACGTGCCACAACCTCTTTGGTGTACCGCTTCTCTTGGTTTCTTCTACCCCATGCTCTGCCTCATGCTTGGGAAAGGCCCTTGGCGTGTCTGCATGGCCAAGGAGCCCACTTTCACAACTAGTGCATGTCTTGGGCGTCAAAGCAACCCCAAGTTCCATTTCCTTGAGGACTTGGGAAAAGGTCTCCATGCCCTTCTATCCAAAAACCTTACACATGTCATATCTAACCCAATATAATTAACTTAAAGAGGGGTCCTTATTTAGATTATAAATTTGGACATCTAACAAATATGAAGAAAGTCAACCATTCCATTGACTTTACTCTCAAATCAATAATGGAATTTGGAATAGTTGATCATATCTAACTCAATATAATCTAA
>ML854026.1:0-19847 GCA_009831015.1 Picea engelmannii
GAGGGTAATAAGATGTAGAATGGCCCAGGGTGATATTATAATCACTACAAAATTTCTCTATTTTCTTGGACTTGAAAGCTGCTGCATTATCTGTTATGATCTTGATTGGGCATCCGAACCTGGACAAAATATTGTCTTCTAAAAACTAGATGATCACAACATCTATTGCCTGCCTGGTGGGAACTGCCTCAATCCACTTAGTGAAGTAATCTGTTGCTGTCAAGATCCAATTGTGCTGAGCTGAATATTGTGGATGCATTTCCCCTATAAAATCAAGGCCCCACTATCTGAAAGGTGCCTCAATAGAGATGGGTTTCAAAGGCAGAGGCTGCAATTTTCTTTTCCCATAACAAATTTGACATTCATGACATCTTGAAACCTGTTTGTAGCATCAGAAAAAATGCTAGGCCAATAGAACCAAACTCTCAAAATATTATGTACAATGGTTTTCCAATAATGGTGCCCTCCACAGTCACCCTTATGAAATTATTTGATGGTCTTCTCAACTTCTTCTTCCAACAAACAAGTCAACAAAATTTCCCCTGGATCTTTCCAATATAGAGACTGATTTACTATACAAAACTTTGCTTCTTTCAACTTCAAGAATCTAGCCTTTGTTTTACTTAATTCAAGAGGAGCCTGCATATTTATCAATACACAAATGATGTATGCATACCATGGGGAATCAAGAAACTTTTGGGATACCTGAGGAGTTTTCTCTTCTTACACACTTGTTGACAATTCATCCATGAAATTTATTCCTAAAATCTCATAGTTGGTCTGTGCCATCAGCTTCGCAAGCCCCTGTCCCTTGATCAACTTGGTGGGTTTGATCTCAAGGTCATATTATAACAAAAATGATATCCATTTACCCCTCTTTCCTTCAGGATCAGGCTAGGTTAATATGTCTTTCACAGAGCTACTGGGCACATAAGTAGTAGTATGGGAATGTAAGATGTAATCTCTGAATTCTTTCAAGGCCTTGACTAGTGCATATGATTGCTTCTTCATGATATCATATTTCAAAGGGGCATCTCTCAATGTCTTGCTGTAATATGCTATGGGCTTCTCAAAATTTTGCTCATCTTTATGTAGTAAAACACCAACAATTGTGTGCTTTGAGGAAAAAGAGAATAATATGAAGTCCTTTTCAAAATTAGGGCTGGTCAGTACTGGAGCCTTGGTCAATGCCACTTTGATGTCTTCAAAGGATTTTCTGGCCTTAGGGGTCTACTTGATTTCATTTCCTTTCTTGAGCATGTTGGTAATATACTTTATGATTTCAAGCAAGCTGGGGATAAACCTTCTTAGAAAATTTACTTTTCCCAGGAAAGATTGTACCTCTTTTTTGCTTCCAGGTATGCCAATTTTTAGGATTCCCTCAACTCTGTTGGAATCTACCTTTATTCCCTCTTGTGAAATAATGTGACCCGACAACTTTCCTTCTTCCATAGAGAATTTTGACTTCTTAGGGTTTAATGATATTCTGAACTTTCTACATTTCTGAAATGCCCTTCTTAGATGGTTAAGGTGTTCTTCATCTGAAATAGAATACATAGTGATATCATCTAGGTAGATAACAATGAATTTGTCCCTTTCATCAACAAAATCTATGTCCATAGCTCTTTGAAATGTTTCCCTTGCATTCATGAGCCCAAAAGGCATCTTGGCATACATGAATGTTCCCCATGGAGTTGTGAACGCTGTCTTTTCCTGATCATCAGGGTGCACCATAATCTGATTGTATCCAGAGAAGCCATCCAACATCGAAATTTTCTGAGAGCCCACCACTTTCTGCAAAATGTGGTCCATCTTAGGCAGTGGGTAGTTGTCCTTTAGAGATAATCTGTTCAGATTTATGAAATCCACACACAACCTGATTTCTCCACTCTTTTTTCTGACTGACACCATATTTGCTACCCATTTAGAAAGCCTAAGGGATACTATGATCTTGGATTCAAATAACTTCTTTACCTCTTTCTCAATCAAGGGAAACAATAAAGGTTTGCGATCTTCTTTGATCGGGATCACATGTTGGATTATACTGGTGTCATAAACTTTTAGATCATCATAGCTCCAGGCAAAAACATCAGCGAACTCTGTCATTAACTTGATATATTTCTCCTTGACTTCAGGGCTGAGTGTTTTGGACAACTTAATGATTTTGGGATCCTCCTGAGTCCCAATATTGCAATCTTCTACATCCCCTTCATTTACTGTGATTTTTGGACTTCTCGCCACATCATTATTATCAAAGAGTTTCTCCAATGGGACCAGACCCTTGGGAATGATGTTGATTTTTAGCTGGACTATGTCTCTGCTTGCAATCTGGTTATCGAAGTACCCATCCTTTGTGAAAGAAGCTTCATCTACCTCTTCATCACAATATTCTTCATCAATGTTCAAATTCTCAAATTCATTTTCCATCTTGAGGAAGCTTTCTATTTGTTTGTCATCTTCAAAAACCTGCCAATATTTAATATTATCTGGTAGTGCTAGCCTGTATTTGACCTCAACCTCATATTTTCTGTTAGGGAAGATTGGAACTTTGAAAACTGCTATTTAAGTAGCCAAGACATCAACAATCTGATTCTTCTCTCTTGGAATTGCTGAAAGATTATATTCTGGAAATTTCTCAAGGAGATCTAACACTAGGTTCCTATATGCCCTCAGTCTGGGATGATTTTCTTGGTATATGCCTTTGATTTGATTGATAATTATCTCAGAGTCTCCATGTACAACTATTCTTTTGGCACTCAATTCCTTCAAAACCTTCAACCCCAATATTAGTGCTTCATATTCGATCATGTTATTCGTGCACTCAAAAACAAGTTTGTAGGAACACAATTTCGAATCTCCTTTGGGGTGATTGATCCATACGCCATCTCCCACTCCTTATCTACATGAAGCTCCATCAAAACTCATATTCCATGTTTGATCTTTTGCGTTCTCCTGCTGCTCTGAAAACTTCTCAATCTTCTGATCAGATCTCTCTTTATCATCCATATCGATTTCTGGCTCTTTCCCTTCAAAACACAGATCATTGAAGTATATAGAAGACCCCAGTTGAGTTTCCATAGAGTAGATGGGATGATTATTTGGATGTGACTTGTTGCTGACCATATATTTGAGCAAAAAATCTGTATACAACCTCCTATCTTGACCAAAGACATGGATGGTGGCGTATGACATGCCCATCTGGAGAGTTCCCTTCAATTTTTCATCCCACGACCTGGATAACAACATGCCAAATTTGGGAGGAATATCAACAACCACTACATCCATGACCATATTCTTCACTTGGATTTGTGCTAAAGACACCACCAGATCTTTGATAAGACCTAGGAACTTCACCTTCCTCGAATCAAAAGAGAACATGTCTTTGTAAGGCCTTGTGATGTCAAGGCCTAGTTTGTCCATGATCACTTTGGGCATTAGGTTATGAGATACTCCTTAATCCAACATGGAATTGTGCAGGTTCATATCATGGATTTTAAGGCTGACATAGAAAGGGGGGACTTCTTCGTTATCACTATTTTCTTCTACTCGTGGTCCAAATAAGATGGCAGAGTGATCATCTTGTATGTTCAGGGTATCAAAAGTTTGTTCCATATTAAGAATCTTGATGATATGATTTCTATATTCATTGTTCTTGATCAATTCATTGAATGGTACAAAAATCTTAATCTTGGCCATCTCACTTTCAAAATTAAAGGAGGATGAGGTTTTCTCTACCTCTTTGGTGACTGTTTCTTTCCTCGCCTCTAATATTTTTTTCTGGGGTTCTTATTTTTTCTTTCCTTTGTCCACAATACCCTTTGCAACATCATCCTTCACAGCAGAATCCTTTGTGGGCTGACTTGAAGAGGGTATGTTACTCTGACTTCTTTGGTGGGGTTTCCTTTTGAAGGATTTCTTTTTGGAGGGTTTCTCTTTAGGGGGTTTTCAAGCACTCTCTAATTTCAAAGATTGTATTGTCTTTGGAATTGCATGATGGAATCCTGCAATACTGCTTGGTAATATTCCCTTTCTACCGATAACCTTTCCTCCTCATCTTGCATGAACATTGAAGATCTCATTTGCATCCATGAACTGGTCATGTTATTATTTAGTCAAAAACACCTTTGTTTCTTTATCATCACAACAATTCATGTTGTCTTTGAAATATCCATCATAATTCTCATTTACATAATTATTTTTAAAAGGAGGTCTTATTTGTTGATCCCCTTGATTTCCTTGATTCGCCTGATTTCCCTGATTCCCCCGATTTCTCTGATCTCCTTGATTCCCCTGATTTCTTTGTTATCTTTGTCTAATTTGTGGGATTGATGGTCTCCTCAGATTTCTCGGTGGACCATCAGCCTATTCTCTGGGGTTAGGCCTATTATCTAAGGCCATTTTCTCCATGGTTCTCATCATCGTTTCAAACCTTTTTTCTGATGTTTGTGAGGTTGAAGGATGTGCCTTATATTGAGATTTGTTCGTGTCCCTGCTAGAGTTAGCTTTTATCTTTCCTGAATCCATTAGATTCACTTCGACCTCTATGGCATCAGTCATCATATCATCTAATGAAGCATATATTCGTTCTCTCAATAACAAAGAAAAATCACTTTCAAAGGAATCAACATATCCGAGTTGAGAAAGTTTAAGGGGGGGTTTTACCTTAGCAGGAATCAAATTATAGACCTTTATGAATCTGGCTGAAAACTCATGCACTGTTTTTTTAGGTGATATCTTCATGTTGTTATACTGAGTCAACAACTGGAGGGGATTTTTCTTGTCGCCCCATTTTCTAAGAAAGCTAGTTTCAAAGGCCTCAAAATTTATGATACTAGCTGCTGGAAGAGCTATGAAGCACTTCCTTACTTCTCCTGCAAGGATTTGTGCAAACAGTTTCATTTTTGCATCTTCAAAATCTACTTCTTCCAAATCTATAAAATCATTGAACTAGTCTAGATGTTTCTGGGCTGACACACTACCCTCAACATCATATAGTTTAATCCTTAAATTGTACTCCCGAGGTAAATCATGTAGCTATGCAGGTAGCACGAGAGGAGAAAATCTAGCTGCCATGGTTGTTGTGAAGGGTCGAAGTGGCTGTTGGTTCTGAGTATGAATCACTATAGGCCTCAAGGATGCAGCTAAAAAAAAATCTTGGAATCTCTTTTCGTCAAAGATGACCTTGCTTAGACAAGATTCAGATTTAGTTATGAACAAAGTTTGTTCAAATTTTACATCAAACTCAAGGTCTTCAATGCTTGTCACTCCATCCATGGGTAAGGATATATATCAGTCTAAACATAGCACTAGGGTTACTTGATTTTATTTTCTTTTATGTACAATATTTTTAGGATCAGACACATGGATTGCAGCTTTTGGGTATGGATTTATCCTGGTGTGAATTCTCTTGGGAGCCAAGATTTCTAGCTCACACTACTTGGTGCAACTGGTCTCTTGGTAAAAAAGTCACCAGGGCAAAAGAAATCTCATGCAATAAGGTATTTGATTAACTGTCACCCTCAGGGATCAAAACTAAACCTTTAAGTTGTTCTTCTCCCAGGGAAGGTCTCTCTTTCGTTCCCCGACAACGACGCCAGAATGTTAACACTCTATAAATCTGTCTAGCTGATAGACAAACAACATAGGTAACTGTTTCAACCTACTTTAGAGTTGGGCATTATCCTGCTCAACTCAAAGAGGGCTCTCTTGTGTCACTTGATATTTCTTTGGCAATAAGTGGCTAGATTTAGTTTGTTTTGGGGGTTTTTATAAAGTTGCTGGCAAGGAAGGGGAGGGACACTTAGGGCTATGGAGTCGAAATTCTGAAAGTGAATGAAAACATTGATTGGCTGGTAGAACTCTCTAGAGGATAAAGGCTAAATGAGGCAATGAATCTAAGTTGTAAATTGTATTTAAGTAGGGTGTAAGAGGAAGGAGAAAACAAATAACTGCATCAGAGCATTACTGAAATGAATTCTGAATTAGCTAGGAAGAAAATTACACAGTTTAAATTGCTTAAGCTGAGAGCATCACAAGATGAATTCTTGGCCTTTGAATCTCCAATTTAAACAAAAGAAAATGCAAATGAAATTAAAGAACACAGGAAATACATACAATGAAAGGAGACAAAACTCATATCACCACCATTATAATCTTTTCTAGAGACTTCACAAGATTCTGCATATGTATTCAATTCAACTCCAAAAAATTACAATTGAGTTCATAAACAAATACAAGTTTCCCTTGCACTTCTACCAACATTAATTCATTCATAACTTCTAGCATTTATACAATTCGATTACAATAGCTGAACTGAAACGTTTCAACTTCTAAAACTGACTACAATAATTTCAACTAACAGTCTCAGTATGCAAACTGATTTATAATGATTAAACAAAAAGTTTCATAAACTAACGTCTGGCTTCTCTTACTGCTAAGATTTTGTCTTCTCCATCTGTCCTGCTTTGATCTTCTATCGAACTCACCGATCTAGTGACACTTGGAGGCTATTTGTTGGTTCTTGTAAAATTGCATTTTGTCTTGCCTAGCAACACACTCTGTTTCCACTATAAGTTAGAAGGGATCTTGTAATCCATCATTTCTTTTATCAAGATCTCTAGGTATATGCAAGTGGCATAGGTCATAGTTGGCAACCCAATATTTACTGTCTTGAACTGATTTAAGATTTCAAAGTCTGTGGTCAAATACTCCACCAGATTCGGTCCTTTCAAGTTTTCCTCTAGGCCTTCAAACTTGGAATGATCCAATCTGCACTGGGCGAGGAGAGAGTTGTATTTCTCTTGATCATATAATTTCCCTTTTCCATCCCAAAATGGTGGGAGACCTCTAATGATCAATTCTTCAAACAGATCTTTGAATTCCTGTATGCTCTGCTCCATGTGCATGGCCTTGGTTTGGACTAATTTAAGCAAGTTGTGCTTAGCAATGACTCTCCTGGCCCAAATGATCAATATGGTCCTATGTTTTACCTCAATAGTCTTAAGTTCAGCAGTGGGAATGGAATTCAATAGATTTATGGAATTTTGGACCCACACTGAGGGTTTCTTTGCCAATGTTTCACTCACAATAGGGCATCTTCTTCTGGCTGTGATGGCCATGCTATATTTGTCATCGATGAAATTTAAGTATACCTTGAACTTAGCAACTTCAACAACAATAGAGTCCCAAATGACGTGTTTCCCCCCCTGCAATAGTCCTTTGCCTTTCAATCTTGTCTTCAACTTGTCCACCCTTTCCTGTAAAGCTTGATTCTCTTTCTGGAACATGGCCATCTTCTCATCCTTTATTTTCATTTCTTGTTGCATCTTTTCTAGGTATCCCTTAAGGCTCTTGATTTCTTCTGCTTTCAAGTTAACTTGGGACATATCCTAAACCAATCCATCAGTTCTTTTCTCAGTTTCTGCAGTAGAAGGTGTAACAACAACCATGTATGATGCTCCTATCTGTCCTTGTGACCAATTCATCTTTTCCTTTTCCAGTTGCAACACTTTGGCCTTGTAATTCAATGCTTCTTGTGAAAATGTCTCTTTCTCTTGTTTTAGGGAAACTAGCTCTGCTGTTTGTGGATGCTCTGTGGAAGACATCTTTAGCCATTTCTTCATGATTTGAATCATCTTGTCTTTCTCTTCTAAGGAATATTTTACCCCCTGAGGGCCTTCAAATTATAATCTCTTGACTTGATTCTGCCAAGCTCTGCTAGATGCTTTCTCTTGTCTCAACTTCTCCTCCAGCTTAAGTACATGAGTTTTCAACCTTGAAACCCTTAATCTCACACCCAGGTAATTTGAATAAAGCATGTCATTGGTGTTTCCGTGGAATTTCACCTTGTCTTGGGCACTGATGTTTTCATAATGCAGCTTGATCTCAGACACTTTATCATCATATGCAATCACTATGTTGAGTGTCGTATTCTCTATATCTTTGACTGAGCACAGAGAATACCTATGTTGAGAAATCTGTTCCACCTCAGGTATCAACTCCCTTATTTCACTCATGCTCAAGCTTCCTTTCACAACATATTGCTTTGCTAAATATTCTTTAGATTGGTAGACTGCTCCATGTGCTTTATAAAAAATGTGCTTCCTGCTATTGAAATCTCTTGAGCTACTTTCACTTTGGGGCATGCTTCTTTTACCAACTTCTTACTTGCTGGTGCTACTCTCCACCATATCCACACTTACTTGCTCCTTAGGATATTCTTCCTCCATATCTACTATCTGTGGAGATTGTTTGATCTTTATCTTCTTGGGAGCAATCTGTTGACTACTAGTGCCTAGGGATTCCGAATTGCTTCTCTTGGTGTAGACAATCACTTTGGGAACTTGGAATGTCAGATTCTGAGGAGTCTGTTGTGTCTGAATCTGTTGTAGGGTTGACCCCACTTCTTGTGTCTGATCCGGCTGCAAGATGGTTTCCATATCAGTACAAGTTTCTAAATTTGCCAATTTGTCAAAACCTTCAACATACTCATGTTCATAAAGGCCTTGTTTGCTCATCAATCTTCTATTAGATATGAACTGATGTGGATCATATCTTCTCACTTGTAGCTCTGAAAATTCAATGATCTAGGTGGATATCAATGGTCACCCACCTTTTCCAATTGGCTCAAAACAATTTTCTGACAATTTTGGCAATTTACTACTTTTATCAGTTTTAACTTCCGGGGCCATTTTAAGGGCCTAAATGAAGGGTTTTCAGGATTGAGCTTCTCAATGATAGATGAAGGCATAATTTATCCCCCAAAATGAATCTCCTCGACGATACCTTTCCAATGGGCTATCATACGCCTAAAACAAAGAGCGTATGCAAAAGTTATGACCCTGGGAAGTTGATGTACTAACTTACCCAGACGGGGCCCACATGAATTTTGGCGCTTCATCTCCTAGGGTTAGGTTTTTGGATGTCTAGGGTTTTTGGCATTCATGTTTATTGTAAAAAAGGCCTTCAGAGCTTCATTGTAATGATCTTCTTGAAAACGAGCGCAACCATCACATCTCTTCTCAGAGATAAGCCGCCACCATTCCAACAAGCTTATTTCCGCTGCATTTCACAGTTTCAACTTATTTCCTTATTGAATAGAAAACCAGTTTTACTGTATCTCTATTATTTTGTGTTAAGAACCTGTTAATAATCTGTAGTCATTTCGTTCTTCTCATAAAATCTGAGTCAGTGGTATCAGAGCGGTCTTCTCCTTGTCATCTTAATGCATGTCCCCAACGAGTTCGGAGTACAAAGAGTTGGGTCTCGAGCTTGTTTCTCTTGAGGACAAAATCTCTCGCACACCCAAGCGAACTCTCATGGAAGGAAAAAAGAAATATGACATGATAGGAGATCCTTTCAAACTGTTGATTGAGGAAGACCTCACGCATCAAAGGAATGAGATGATGGATATTTTCGTGCAAATCCTTCGATGACTACCAACAGGCGACACATCTTCTTCGAGTGGAGGCACCACCACCTTCAAGGTACAAATAAACTTCTATATTCCTATATTTTAAGGTCAGATAAATGCAGATGCTGTAGACAAGTTGTTGAATCTACTAGAAGGGTATTTTTCTGTCCATAACTTTTCAAATAGAGAAAATATTACTTTTGTGCTCCTCAAAGCCATTCCCCATGTCAAAGATTGGTGGAAAACTTTCTGTGAGCAAAAGGAAACAGAGGAAATCTCATTATTTACAGTCACGACCACCTGGGAATCCTTCAGGGATTCTCTTAAGGAAAAATGCTACCCTTTTAGAATTTATGACGACTTGAATACCAGATGGACCAAACTGCGGCAAGAAAGAGACCAAGCAGTGCTAGATTTCAGAAATATCTTTCATATCTTGCGCACCAAGATGGGTATCAAATATTATGAGCGACATCTGGTGCTCAAGTGTCGCGACGCTCTGCATAGATACATCCATACCGAAATCGATTTTTTGGACATATCATCCTTGGGCACGACCTACCGATATGTCGTCAAAATCAAGTAGAATCTCAAACAAAAGACGCGACAATTTGGGTCTGGGAACCCCTCACAATAAAAGCCAGGAGAGGGCGGCCTGAACCCATAGAACAAAGGACAGAGAAAAGATGGACGATATCAGGAAAACGAGTCCAAGCCACAAGAAAATAAGGACACCAGAAAGACAAAGAAAGATACCGGGAAGTGGTGCGACTTCCATAAGAGCCCTTGGCATAACACTGCTGAATGCCGCTCAAAGCAGTCGTTGGTGGACAAAGTGAAAGCCTCTAAATCAGATGCAAGTTCGGAATCTGAGCCAGAACCAGAAAGGGGAAGACAAATAATTGACACGGAACCCAGTGCCACCATTGCTACCACCAAGCTCCAACCTGGTGAACTAGACGATCCAGAAGAAGAAGAATGCCTCTTCCATTCACAAATGTGGGTAAAAGGAACCCCGCTACACTTCATTGTGAATAGCGGTAGACAAAAGAACCTCATCTCAACAGAGGTCTTCAAGCGACTGGCCCTACCAACAACATTGCACCCACAACCCTACAACATTGGATGGCTCCGCCAAGGAAGCGATCTACGCGTTAGCCAACATTGTCGACTGTCATACGATATCAAGCCCTTCAAAGACGAGGTATTGTGTGATGTTTCTCCTCTCGAAGTTCGTGATGTTCTTTTGGGCCAACCTTATTTATGGAAACGTCATGCTGTATATGAGTCTAGGCCTTGTAGTGTTATTATTACTTTGAACAAGAAATTGTACAGGATACCCGAGGCAGTCCCACCTAGTGCTATTTCATTGATCTCTGCTAAGCAATGTAGGAAGGTCATCTCTCAGATGGGGAAGTTTGTCTTCTTCGTGATTCTCTCTCAGAATAAGTGAAAGATCACAACCACATCTAGGGTCTCTGTGGACGACCTCTCCACACAGCAAAAGCAAGTAGATAAGGTCGTGGAAGAATACTCAGATATCTTCTCCTCACCTACCGGGGTACCTCTGCACTACTAGGTCAAGCACCCCATCGATCTAACCCTCGACGCACCACTGCCCAATGGGACAGTCTATTGTCACTCTCTGTTAGAGAATGAGGAGATCAAGTGACAGATCCAAGAAATGATCCACAAGGGGCACATCCGTCCTAGCTCATCACCTTGCGGGAGCCCAATCGTGCTGGTATAGAAGAAAGATGGAACTTGACGTCTCTACATTGATTACCAAGATCTGAATAAAATCACAGTCAGAAACTGGTACCCGATTCTCCGAATCGACGACCTCCTTGATAAATTCACGGGGGCCAAATACTTCAGTAAGATTGATTTGAAGTCTGGCTACCACTAGGTCTCGATAGAACAGATAGATGTATGGAAAATCTCCTTCAAGTCAAAGGAAGGCCTTTTTGAATGGTTGGTCATGCCCTTTGGTTTGACAAATTCTCCAGCCACTTTCATGAGGATGATGGATGGTATCCTGCAACCATTCACCAATAATTTTGTAGTGGTGTATCTGGATGACATTCTCATTTACAATAAGACTTGGGCCGAACACTTGCAACATATTCAATAGGTTCTACACACTGTGTGGTAGCACAAGCTATATGCCAACTTGGAAAAATGCTCCTTCGGCATGGACAGGGTCCATTACCTGGGATACATAATTGATTAACATGGCGTACATGTGGATCTAGCCAAGATCCCAGTCATCCGTGACTGGCCATCCCCAACCACACTCACTGAGCTTTGGAGCTTCTTGGGCCTTGCCAATTTCTACCGCAGGTTTGTGTTGGGATTCTCCCATATTGCATGGGCCCTCAGCCAAATAACCAGGGGTGGTGGTAAGGAAAAATTTGCGTGGGGTCAATCCCAACAACAAATGTTCGACGATTTGAAGCAGCTCTTATGCTTAGCCCTAGTACTCTCACTACCAAACTTGCAACAACCCTTTGAGATCGAGACAGATGCTTCAGACTATGCGGTGGGTGTCATTCTCACTCAGCATGACCACCCTGTGGCCTATCATAGTGAGACACTATCAGATGTTGTCCATAAGTATCCTACTTACGACAAAGAAATTTACTCCGTTGTGCAAGCCTGCCGCCAGTGGAGACATTACATTCTTGGGAAGGACACAGTCATCCACACTATCATAAGCCACTGCAGTTCATGCAGACACGGAAAATTGTAGAATGTGTTGGGTATGTGTTATATTCTTTGCATGTGTGTGTGTGGGCGTGTCAGATATGACAACTACGTCTGACGATCCCTCGCACTAGTATATATTGTAAATTAATCCCAGATTAAGGGATTAGGGTTTTGGTATCTACGAAATACCTAAAAACATTGTATATATTGTATGGTGAATGGTGAAATTCGACATAATGAATATAAGAAAGGTTTTCTCAGTTGAGGGTTTCTGGTATAAAATATCTGTGTACTCTGTGTATGAGCCATAGATTAATTTCTGTCTTGATTAAGAATCTATATACATTGCTTTACTTCGCAGGTTTAAAAATTACAGAATGATCGCCATCGAAAGTGGTCCACATACTTGCAACAATTCCACCTCAACATCAAGTATAAAACATGAAGCACCAATCACGTCGTTGATTTCCTCAGCAGACCACCAGTCAAATCACTCACCACAGTGCTAGAATCCTGCGACCATGAGACCTCTAGATGGCCCCAACTCTATGAGACAGACCCAGACTTCGCCACCACCTACCAAATGTTGGTTGCAAACACAGTTGTCGATAATTTGCATCTTCAGGATGGGTTGTTGTGTTGTCTGGGCCATATTTGTGTTCCATCAAGCGAGCGAGCGAAGATGATATGGGAAGCCCACTACATTCACGTGGAAGGACAATTCGGCGTCGAAAAGATAGTGGATATGCTATAGAAACATTTCTACTTTCTGAAACTTCGACAGGAGGTCAGCAAGTATATCGGGTCTTGCACTGCCTGCGCTATTGCCAAACTGAACACTAAGAAACAGGGCCTATACACCCCTCTTCCTACTCCTGACAAGCCATGGGAATCCATCTCAATGGACTACATGTTCGACCTCCCATCCACCAAGTGGGGAAATGACTGTGTTTTTTTGGTTGTTGATTGCTTTTCTAAGATGGCGATTCTGGTAGCCTGCAAGAAGAACATCACAACAGAGTCCACTACCAAGCTCTTCTTTGAATGATTCTGGGTACATTTTGGAATCCCACAAATCATTGTATCAGATCGGGACAGTCGATTTCTCAGCACATTCTGGTCGAGCCTCTGGTCACTGTTGGACACCAAGCTCACCAAATCCACGACCTTCCACCCCCAGACAAATGACCAAACCGAGGTCGTAAATCGAATGACTGTGCATATCCTTCGCATGTGTAATTCAAATCACCCTCTCACATGGGATGAAATCCTTCCCTATGTTCGACATAGCTACAACCGAGCCCTGCATAGCTCAACCGGCCACAACCCCTTTCAGGTGGGGTTGGGATTCCAACCATTGGGCCCCATAGATGTTGCACTTCCCCTTGCGGTCACCTCGACCGACTCATCTCTTGCTCCAACTAAAGATGACAAAGATACCCGGTTCATTGAGCGGATCCAACACATCCGCCAACAGGTTCAAGATATCCTACATAATTCCAATGACAAGTACAAGCAACACCATGATCAACATTGGGTGCCACATAAGTTTCAGGTGGGCGAAAAAGTTTGGTTGCACTTGTAGAAAGAATGCCTTATAGGACCCCATCGGAAGCTTCACCCACTCCTTTATGGGATGTACACCATCACCAAGGCCATGGAGGATAATGATTTTAAGCTCAATATTCCTCTTTTCCTTGGCCTGCACCCAATGTTCAACGTGGATCTCCTTCGCCCTTATTTCCCACCATTATTGGATACCTTAGACATAGCAGAGCAACTGAAAGCAATAGATCTCAACCCCGATTGCATACAACATGCATCCAGTGATCATATTGTGGACACACAGATCAAGGGCACTTGACAACAAATGATCCATCTTTATCGAGTCGTCAAAGCAGGGCAACTCTTGCACCAAGGCAAGTGGCTCACCCGGGGCCAAATTCAGCAGAAATTTCCTCATCTGATGGGGGAACTCAACCCAATGGATATGATTGATTCCTAAGGAGTGAGGATTGATCCAGGTGGATATCGGTGGCCACCCACCTTTTCCAACTGGCTCAAAACAGTTTTTTGACAATTTTGGCAATTTACTATTTTCAGCAGTTTTAACTTCCGGGGCCATTTTGAGGGCCTAAATGAAGGTTCTTCTGGATTGAGATTCTCAATGATAGCCAAAGGCATGATTGATCCCCCAAAATGAATCTCCTTGACGATACCTTTCCAACGAGCTATCATACGCCTAAAACGAAGATCGTATGCAAAAGTTACGACCCCGGGAAGTTGATGTACAATGCATGTTGCACATGATACAATAAGAAATGCAAATCTAAATGCAAAGTTATTTAGAAACACACAAATAACAAACTTGAATTCAATACCTTTCCTTCTATCATTGCTACAACATCTTTAATCACAATCAAAATTTGAGCAGGTTAGTACTAAAAAAAATACCAGAATTCAATACCTTTTTCTTTTATCATTTCTACAATAGCATGATAATCACAATCAAATTCTGAGCATGCTAGTACTAAAAAAATACCACACCTGCTAATTAACATATTTACCGTAGAATCTTCAACTGCTTTTTTTTTAATGGGTCTTGGGACGTCAACATTCTCCAAGCCACCCTAATAGCCCATACGCCTCTCTCTTCTTCTACATCTAACTCGAGCATCTACTCTCTCTTGGAATATCAGACTTTGTTTACCAAAATACATAGCCACCAACACCAATACCAACAATTGCATTTGACTTCGCGAAATCACCCACTGGCGAAAGCTGCAAATCCCACATGTTCATGCTATTATTTACTAGGTGCCTAGACCGCTACCTCACTCTCTATCTATTCACATGCTCATGTTGCAATTTATCGGGGCCGAGATTGTTCCCTCACTCTCTATACATTCATTGACAATGCTTCATGAAGAGAGAGATGTAGTCGAACCTACAACTCGTGCTTTCCCATTACTCCATTTCTAGGTCCGTAAGCGGCCAACCGTATCTAGGACTCACTCTCGAACAAAATGTTTTTGAATCATAATTAAATCAGTAAATGGATCAAACACACTCCTTGTAGCGATGCACCTAGAGGATCGCTAGGATAAAGGACCATGGGGTTTATGCCCCTTTCCACCATATCGAGCCGACTATCCCACCAACTACAACAAGAAGCAGTTTCATGCTTGCAAAGAGGAGAGGACTCGGGATCAATTGAATTCCAGGCAACCTTGCAAGGTCAGGGCTTGTAATGGTATATGAAGTATGTTTAGAGTACCCCGGTGAGTAAGGAGGAGGAGGGATAACTATTATTTGATCTGAGGGAGGCACGTCAACAAAAACACAACCCATGAAAGCAAATATGGACCTAAACATGAAAAGAACATAAATGGGGATTGGGCCTCTCATTTACAAGGGAGACTGTACCTTTCAACACTCTTCTAGGTCAATTTTCTCATCATTGCTTTCACAGAATCAACAGATAAGACCATTGATAATGGAACAAGGATCAAAGCTCATACCTCAAGGGTTTCGTTTCACAACCACGTTTTCTCCTTGACTAGATAATGAGTGGAAAAAGTTGGAAGCACCTAGCACTTCTAGCCTGACAATTGTTAGTTCCAATTTTGCAGGGTAATAAGTAGGTTGAAATGATCACTCCCCTACTTCTTTCTGGAAAAAAGGAACACACCATTTTTCCTTCTTGAATCAGGGAGAATACAACTGAAAGTGAAATATCAAAAGGGAAACATAATTCTCTAAGTGTTGAGTTGAGACCCGAAGGTGCAAGGAACAATAGCGAAGCAAAACTGCGAATTCTGAAGTTCGATGGCTTCCTTCTAAGCATCTATTTCTTTTACAACATCTCACTTAGCAGGAGCATTTGAAAAGATCCTTGATGACTTAAAAGGTTGAATGAATGATCCAGGTCTGTTCTTCCAGGTCCTGCCTTTGGCTTTACCTTCTCCTCTGCTAGTGGTACTTAAGAAATTGATGTTGTTGCTAATGCTATATCATTAACTGGCTATGGTTCTAAAATTTGCGTTGATATTGGGATTGGAAATGGATATGAAGCAACTAGCACTGAAGTTGGCGCCCTATGCCTTTGCTTCTCCTTCCTATGCACAAACATCCAACAAGATGCATTCCCAAGCCAAGAACAGTAAGCTCAACAATATCACAATAGAGTTATTACATTGTCTTCTAACAACCTTGCATATACTTTCTTACCTAGATGATAGAGATATTTTGTGCATGAGTCTGTCATCATAGCATCCAACCAAGGGCGTCAAAGGAGGCATGAAAAAATTGGAGATCATGGCAGCGACTGAGACGTCGTTGCATGAGAGGGGGGGGAACCTCGGTGATATCATCCTCCATTCGATTTGTTACAGGATTTTCCGCAAGACGTTGCTCTTGCTCAACCAACGTTGCTCTCCTACATGAGCGGGCTACAGCTCCTCAGCTTTGGCCTCAAAGT
Organism: Picea engelmannii; assembly: GCA_009831015.1. Classification (NCBI taxonomy): domain Eukaryota; kingdom Viridiplantae; phylum Streptophyta; class Pinopsida; order Pinales; family Pinaceae; genus Picea; species Picea engelmannii. The sequence goes on from ML854026.1 coordinate 16,602, forward strand.
TGGGCTCATCCCATGCATTTTTTCGAAAGACGGAAAACCAGTTTTCGCTGCAACTTCCAAATGGTAAAACAAGTTCATGCAATGGTGTAATTTTCGATGCATTTTTTGCATCTGTCCAGCTTAGTGCATGAAATGTTCATCGTGGTGTCTAAATTCCAGGTGTTCACTTAAAAATTAGCATAAATGTTAAAGCAATTTCATGCAGCGATGTAATTCACAATGCGTTTTTTGGCCATCTATCCCGCCATGGGCTCATCAAATGTTATTACCAATTGTGGTAAATAACGTGAAAAAATAGGCCACTTGCTAGGCCCAACCAAGGGAACTCATTTCGCGTTGGTAAGCTACCTATGATCGGGTGGGTATGGTAGTTTGGGACCTGGGGCTTGGCGTTCTGTATTAGAACTACTACACAGAGGCAGTGATTGAACCTGTTAGACATCAATATCCAAATAGTATAGTTTTCGAGCGGTTAGCTAATAAATCCGAAGGCCAAGGAAATAAAAGGATATCCCTTGTGAGATTCTGAAATTATGAGGAGAATGGTATGGTGAAATTATGAGGAGAATGATATGGTTCCCTTCATAATGATTCCACTCCAATGATATATTCATGTTTTACCCCTAGATGGTTCAGTCAACTACTGCAATGGCTTGGCAAGTTCGGTTGCTTGTGTAGAATGCTTGGCAGTAAGGTTAATCAGTCTAGGTGGGCACTGGGAAGTTAGACTGATTTCTTGGTTGTGCAGGTAAGATTTCACTTGTTGAAGCACCATTATAAGCGTAGACCGAATTTAAAGCAGTAGCTCCGAATTTGTGCATTGAAAGAGTTGTTTATTGATCACCTCAGATGGAATTTTATTGTTGACAACCTCTCGAACAGAGAGGAAATATTTTCATTCTCAAAGTCTCAGTCAGCTTCTTGAAAGAATATTTCTGGTGCATTTCCTTTCGAGCCAAGTGCAGGTGGGAAAGGTTATCTCTTTTCCCCTCCGGATGTTTGCCTCGCAGTCTGTGCGTACTACTACGGGAATCAAAAGTGGAGGCACTGAGGGAGCGACTCGCTAAGAGGCACTTTTGAGGATATCAAACCACAAATGGGTTTTCGAATTCGAAGTTGTTGGGCAGTCTATTCAGCCTGCAACATTTTTTCACTTCCATTCCTTCTGCAATGTCGTGCAACCTGGTTCTATCCTTATACTGAATAGAATATGTATTTTCATTCAAAATTGTGTTAGCATTTCTGAATAGAATATGTATTTTCAAGGGAAGTTTCTGAATAGAATAAAAGGTTATTAGCTACTTGATACCGTTCATCGTCATGAAGAGGAAGAGCAAGAACCTGCATTTATTGTTCTGTGGATTGTGGTAACTCCGTGCTCTCGGATAACAAATTCCTCCTATAAACTCAACAAGACCGTGGCAATGGCAACATTTCAGTTCAGTTCGACATGGATGTGTGATTATCGCTCAAACTTATTATCAGAGATCTCTTCAAATCCAAAGCAACAGCCACATTAGAGGCAGGTTTCGATTGTGGGACCTGTGGATTGTTGTGTTTATATATTGGTTCTATGGTGTAGTGGTTAGCACTCTGGACTTTGAATCCAGCGACCTGGGTTCGAATCCCGGTAGGACCTTTGCATTAATTTTATTCACCCGACAATCTTTGATTATTATCTTTGACCATTTGCCAAATCCAAAATTGTCAAGAAGCAAAGCGATTCGGGGATAAATCATCCAAAAGTTGAAGCCATATCTGATGGAGAGACTCATATCAGAGCCAGGTTTCGATCCTGGGACCTGTGGGTTATGGGCCCACCACGCTTCCGCTGCGCCACTCTGATGGCAGATGGAAAGAAACTGAGATAAAACGAAACTAAACGGTACCGATCACTCTTTATTACTTGCTATAGTTAGTCACAAATACCTCAGGTTGTAAATTGCATCTCCGTTGTCGTCTAGTCCGGTTAGGATACCTGGTTTTCAAATCCCGGCAACGGAAAACTGTATCTTATTGCTTCGCATTCATTTTCCAGCAACAAAACTCAACTTTTTATTACTCTTTCGCTTTCTGAACATTTGGAGTGATGGGAATTAGAAATTATCCATCCTGACAGTAATAATAATCCGAGAACTGAAATTGGAATTAGAAATTACAGTAACAACTGCAGAATTTAGACAACACAATATCAATTAATAGTATTGGATTGTTTTATTTTTATATATTTTAACAAAATTTTGGTGGATTTTTTTTTGAATATTTCTGCATAAACATAATTTATGGATAGTAAATTTTTATGGATAGTAAACAGTCTATTCTGATTATATGATCTAACTCCAAGGAAATTAAAAGAATCGAACCTATTCTGATTATATGATCTAACTCCAAGGAAATTAAAAGAATCGAACCTGTGATCTTCCCAACTAATCATCTCCCCAATTAATCATTGGAAAGAAATATCATTTATACTTATCATACAAATACATTATTATTATTATTAAACCAAATATATTCTCTCCAACACTCCAAGGAAAAGCAAGCAAGAATAAAATAAAACTTATGAGTGGAGAATAATAAATAAAGAGGGACGACTAATGGAAAAATATAGTTGCAATGCACTTTAACCATGGAGATAGTTTATTTACTTGGTAATATTCTAATATTTTATTGTATGGTTTTCTTGGAAAAATATAGTTGCAATGCACTTTAACCATGGAGATAGTTTATTTACTTGGTAATATTCTAATTTTTCATTGTATGGTTTTCTTGTTTGGTTACTAAGACTAAGTTTAAATTATTTTTAAAAAAAATTGCAAACACAACTTTCATAACATTTTATATATTGATAAAAGCAAAGCAAATGTATTTTTTTATAACATTTTATATTTATATATTTTCATCATTAAAATATTGATAAAAGTAAATTGAAAAATATGTAAAATATTGTTGAGTGATTAGGATGCTCCATTTTGGTTGTAAAAGTTTATCTTTTTATTTTTCTAACATGATATTAGAGTAATTAAAAAAATTGCAAACACAACTTTCATAACATTTTATATATTGATAAAAGCAAAGCAAAGCAAATGTATCTTTTTTATAGCATTTTATATTTATATATTTTCATCATTAAAATATTGATAAAAGTAAATTGAAAAATATGTAAAATATTGTTGAGTGATTAGGATGCTCCATTTTGGTTGTAAAAGTTTATCTTTTTATTTTTCTAACATGATATTAGAGTAG